>JAVTVY010048810.1:0-23680 GCA_036873755.1 Hanleya hanleyi
GGTTGAACATACGGACGTCTAAGTCAACATTGGAACTCTTCTATGTTTGGAATCTGCGCATGCGCAGAATGCCGATAGTTCAACCCCACACCCAGCCCATCAGATGCCCCTTCACGAATGCTTCACTTTCATACCTCACTCGACCCCATTGGACCATTCGTGGCTCCCCTAGCTCCAAAACGTCTAGCGGGACCCATACAGGGTCCAGTTTTCGACACTAGGTGACCACATCCCGACAAAAATGGCCAGTTTTCGACACCGGATGTGCCGCCATCTTGAACATACGTGCCGCCATCTTGGATATGTCCCATAATGCACCGAGTCAAAATACTCGCTTCTGATTGGACGAGAGCTCCGTGGCGGATTTGAAATACGAGAGCTCCGCATTGCATCTGCGCATGCGCAGAATGATATGCCTACCCCACACCCAACCCATCAGATGCCCCTTCACCTAGGCTTCACTTGGATACCTCACTCGACCCCATTGCACCATTAGGGGCTCCCCTACATGCCAACACGGCTATTTTCATACCCTTGGGCCACCGCGCATGCGCAGAATGCCACTATTTCAACCCCACACCCAGCCCATCAGATGCCCCCTCACCTAGCTTCACTTTGATACCTCACTCGACCCCATCGGACCATTAGGGGCTCCCCTAGCTCCAAAACGTCTATTTTCATACCCTTGGGCCACCGCGCATGCGCAGAATGACCGCTATTTCAACCCCACACCCAGCCCATCAGATGCCCCTTCACGAATGCTTCACTTTGATACCTCACTCGACCCCATCGGACCATAGGGACTCCCCTAGCTCCAAAACGGCTATTTTCATACCCTTGGGCCACCGCGCATGCGCAGAATGACGCTATTTCAACCCCACACCCAGCCCATCACATGCCCCTTCACGAATGCTTCACTTTGATACCTCATACAACTCCATCGGCCCATTAGGGACTCCCCTAGCTCCAACACAAATATTTTCATACCCTTGGGCCACCACGCATGCGCAGAATGACGCTATTTCAACCCCACTCCCAGCCCATCAGATGCCCCTTCACGAATGCTTCACTTTGATACCTCATACAACTCCATCGGCCCATTAGGGACTCCCCTAGCTCCAACACGGCTATTTTCATACCCTTGGGCCACCACGCATGCGCAGAATGCCGATATTTCAACCCCAGACCCAGCCCATTAGAGGCCCCTTCACATAAGCTTCACTTTGATACCTCACTCGACCCCATCGGACCATTTTATCTAGGGACGAGACCGAATCACCGCCAAAACCGCGGCCAAACCGCATCACCGCGGATGAATACATCCTGAATACATCCCCTGCAGCAATTGGAACTCTCCTGGATTGGAGGTAGCTTTTGGTCTTTCTGCCGGAACTATACTGCATTTGACCTCTCTCTCCGCCACGTGACCGCCACAAATTATGCAAATTTCTGAGGTCAATATGACACAATTTGCCGTGACTATACTACTAACGTGTTCTATCATTTTGAACGGTAGAGCTTCTGTTGTTAACTTTGTATATCTACCGTCCCGTAGTTTCCTTATTCCAAAAAGTCTGACATTTAACTTCTATTTTTGCTCGGATGATTGTGATCAGTTGTGAGGTCAACGTGAGCTTGCACCCATATAAGAGAAACGTCGATAACCAAACCCCCTGATTTCCGTGGCAAAATATTCGATTTCGTCAATATAAGATCGATTCTGCTTTGAAATTAAGAATTTTTATAGAGATTAATGCACGCAACACACAATCGAGCGATTGGTTCCATTTCCCCCTGTCCATTCCAGGGAAACTATTTTGACTATTAACTTTACTAGAGTAGATATTCATATTGTCAGGTAGCTTAAATTCTTCAGTAATTTTCAATTCCTAGATATCGAAAGCTGATCCAGCGTTGCTGTATATGTTTTTCATATATCTGTGTATATCTTCAGGATTGTAGGCACGAAGGATTGAACGGACGGAAGCGAAAGAATATATTTATATGCCGATCCGGGTGTGCATACATGTATGGGATGTGTTATATGAGCATGGATGTTGTATGTGATGGAAGCGGAATCTTGTAGACACGAAGGATGTATTTGTATGCGCACACGGGATTTTATACATGTATGTGGCGAGAATTCTGTGAGCATGGAGGTTCTATGTGACGGAAGCGAAAGCCTGTAGAATGAGGAACGTATTTATATGCGGACACGGGATGTGTATACATGTATGCAACGCGGGATCTGTGAGCATGGATGTTGTACGTGTATGTGACGGATGCGAATACTTGTACACTCGAAAGATGTATTAGATCTGGACACCGGGTACATGCATGTATGAGGTCGGGTTTGAGCGTGGGTCTTGCGACGAGAGCGATTACATGTAGACAAGTAAAGTTGTATTTAGATTTGGACAGGGAGTTCTTTGTAAGTGTGAAGCTGATGAATATACCATGTTTTATTGAATGCCATTCTCCTTTTACTCGATTTCAGAGGCCAATTAGTGTTGTATGTTTGATGATCAAACTTATATTCATTGTCCTAGCTGATTATTCAATGGCTGTCAAACCTATTAAGGACAATAACGGATATCTGAATCTGTAGCGCTCGGATATCTGTATCAAAGACTTGCATGCATATGTTAAGTTGTCCATCATAGAGATTTTTTGATTGAAATTGCAGTTTAAGGGCCGCTTCCCATACGGATTTCGCGGCCCATCAACTCAATGTTTTATTTTAACTTCACGTTACATTTCTTAGTTCATTTGAAAATTTTACAAGCGCTGTATTTTAAAATAAAGAAAGAAATAAATAAATAAAAACAGATAAATAAATAACAAGGAGAGAGTGGAGGGAAATATAAAAAGAACAGAAGAATTGACTATGTACAAGTATCATATAGAGAACGCTTCCGTTGAGTATTTATTAATAGCTGCTCACGATGTCGTACTGGCGTTTATGATTGGCTGTGATAACACGTTACAGTCACCCAGTCAAAGGAGATCCAGACATTAATTATACAGGTCTCTATGGAGATACGTGAGGTGACAAAGAAGAGGCGTCTCAATAAACATATGTTCCCATATGAGATACAAGCGTCTAGTTCGTCATGCAAAATTCAGCCGTAGTCCATTAAAGAATTTCCGCGTCCATAATCCAAAGACCTAATTCATATAGGAGCATTAGCACCAAATTCAAAGAAAAACAGTCATAGAATGCATAAGCAAAGGCCAGTTTCCTGCAAAAGTGAGGCGGTCAACAGGTTTCAATGATACCGGCCAGACATTCTTAATCCGTTTATCTCCCACGCTTTGATTGAGAATACTCATAAGAACATCATGAGAATCTTGAAGTATATGAGTTCATATTTCCGGGTTAAGTGGACAAGTTACGAAACGTAACGCCATGGATCTTGTACGCTGCGCTCGTATATTACGCTCGCTCGCTTCGTGGTAGGTCTTTGCAGTAATGCTTTGTGACATTGATTTATTCGTCACATTTAACCCATACTGCCGAGAAGAATGGAGTTACTAATTAACTAGATGGATAGGGGTGAGGTGGGGGAGTGCATGGGGATTCAGCCTTGGTGTAGATGTATGACTAACTGTGAAGCAGGCTCACAAAAGAAGTCGTAATTGGATTGCAGGTTAGAAGGAAGTAATTATTTTCTCTATCCCGCGCAATGCTGAATGACATTATTTCATTATTAAAAAGATCTCTACTTTACTGACATCAGAGGAATAATTTCCGGACATTATGTTTCATCACAATATGTCAGTGATCACTTAAACGATATGAAAACGTGGAGTTATTCAGTGCCAATTTCAATGAAACAAGGTCACAATTTCGTTGAAGGTCACAAACCACTAAATATTCGCCTTATTTGTATGTAGTAAATTGGCCGAGCACATCTTGAGAAAACTATATTCCCTAATATTCGCCACCACAAATGACCCACCACACCAGGTAGACTGGCCTTTCCGCTCAAACATATGGAAAATTCAGCATACATTCCCCATCATTTTTTCGAGATGAGACCGCCAGAAATAGGTTCATCCAGCCCGACACCATTAGCCGGAGGTGCCAATCAAACTGGCCCAGATTTTTTTTTCGATTAAAATTTGAAAAGGTGGTTTCGATATATTTTAGAGCCAAATATTATAGAAACATTTTAAAATACGTCACAGACCATTTCTGGCCCAATCAATGTTCGCCGGAAGTCAAGTCCTGATGATAATCTCGGACCCACCCACTTCAATGGAGGTTTGTGACCTGAAGACGATACTGGTATTTAACTGGCCGTAAATAATGCCAGCGCGCGTTAATTACCCGGAGGATTTGCGTGAAATTTACAGACAATATTTGTGACTCACTCACCGATATTCAACCACCAGCACTTTATCTGGATATCAACCAATTGTAGGGCTAGCCTGCCCCGTAGTTCGATACATTCGGGGTACGAACATTGCCCGACCGGCTAAATCGGTGAATTAGTTCCTTTTTACCTATGCCGAACAATATTTTACACCTTTGGTTTTTGGAACGTTTTCTCGCGAGCGATATCATTGGTCCGCGATTGACATGAAATCGAACCAATTCCAGGAAATAATTTGGTTAGAGACTCAAGAAATATAATTGACAAAGGATCTGCTGCAAGTGATATTGTCAGACTTTTGTCAATGGGAGATCTTACTCTAAAGGCATGCGTGCTTTCGGACCAGTGTGAAAGGAAAGATTGCTCTTTTACTTTTCCATAGCTCTTGTCACATACCGAGCTACCCCGGACATATTCAGTTTCTGTATTACCTGAAATGTAAGCACAGAATCTAATTCTCTTCTTTCGTCTTCCCTCTTCTAAAGTGGATGACAATATAGAAGAGCCTTCATTCAGGCGGCGGTTTTGCTATTCTCTTCCTCCGAGACTGAGGTATCATTGTGGTGGCATTTAAGTTTTCGTCCCAGTAGGCACCTAAATCCTTTATGGAGGTCAAATCTCACCTGCTTTGCTCTTATGAATGTACGGGTCCTACCTTTTAACCCAGCTAAGACATTTATTTCTGACTTGACACATTTTCCTAACGAGCAGTATTTGAAAAGGGACAATGCTGCCTGGAACATTCATTCCTTGTTCACAGGTTCTGATTCCAATGAAGCTGTTTAAGAGAGTAAATGAGGCAAGTGTCGAGAGCAAGGGGTATTCGATAAATAGGCCATACAAACTTCTAATGTCACTATTTAATGGTTAATGGACAATGAATCAGTCATGGCCACAACCAAATAAATTTTCACGCGCGAAATTGGTTCAACCCCGCCATTTTCATCAAAACTAAACGAAAATATGATAAGGTTATATCAGAAATATATTACTCGGTTATGGTTCGTATGATGTCTATAACCATGGTAACAAAACAAATACAACTAGATATTGTTGGTACAATAACACGGCCTTTCCATGACGGTCCCATAAAGGCATCCTTTCGTTGTAAATTAAATTCATATCGTGTTACATATGCGATGTCGATATAATGATAATTGAACATCATCCGTTTAATTGACAAGTATACTAATGCATCATGGGCTCAGCCAGGTTCGCAGCTCCTCTCCTCATCTGAAGCGACGTTCAATTAATTGCAATGGCGGGGTGACTCGGTTGGTACAGTCGAAAAATGAATGGGTGTGTCGGGTTACATACAAGTCTTCAGGCCTTGTCAATGGAGAACCAATTAATAACTCGTTGAAACTGGTCTGGCGTTATGCAATTAGATGGATGAAATCAATTACTACAGAATATCGAAAGCGTTTAACCTGACAGGTAATACGCAAATAGCGTACACGATTTGGGGAAACTGTTTTTCGTTATATCTTTAAAACAATTAATGTTATAATCTTGACATTTCACAAATAAACACATATATATACCTGTACCAGTTTAGTATCTA
Organism: Hanleya hanleyi; assembly: GCA_036873755.1. Lineage (NCBI taxonomy): Eukaryota > Metazoa > Mollusca > Polyplacophora > Lepidopleurida > Hanleyidae > Hanleya > Hanleya hanleyi. The sequence goes on from JAVTVY010048810.1 coordinate 5,944, forward strand.
CAAATCGTGTGAAACAACCACGAGATTTCAGTCGTGAGCCGTTTCACTCACGTATTCTGGCGCGCAATTTTAGTCGACTGGGTGTTGTTCTTAAATTACAAAACAAATCTTTACCTTCTTTGTACAATCCATTCATACATCATCTCCGAACATTCCACATAAACGACAACAGCAAATATTCCTTCGTTTTAGGCACTTTTATCCTAGACACCTAATGCCATCCCTGCCGAGCTTGCTTGGAAAACAGCTATATTCGTACGCTCGCTGTCAGAAGAACAGTGGCGCGTACTTCCAGTGAAACAAGTTATTCCCCTTGTTTGTTTTCGAATACCGGTATCGCTGAACCTCTGTCTACGCTGTATTATTTCAAACTAACGGCTTTCTCGTAAGTGTTCAAGTTTTCCACAATTGCTATCCTCGGTACGGGATCATTGTCACTGAAAGAACATATCATTGGGAGTAACAGGCAACAAATTAGAAGTCCGTATCTATTGCGGTTCAAGAGTTATAGGGTTTTCAAAAAGGTGAGCCAGCTCCTTCATGTAACACGACATTTATTCAATTGAGAACACCGGATGCCTCGAGTGCTACAGCCGAATCGCTATAGCGAAATTGACAGCAACCATTGAATAGATGAAATCAAGAAATGATCACAAACAGGGCGAGAGAATCATTTAACGGCTTAATAGTTCGGAAAAAATGTTTTTTTTTATATCTCTGAACTTTTCAAAGCTTCATTCTTGAAATTTTATAGACAAATACATATATATATTATCTCATTAATACCTAAAAATAGTGATTATTGCATGCATACATTTCGCAAAATTTGAATAAAGCGTAAATTTCACAAATTGCTAAATATGTTCTATTCTTTCTGGTATATCTTGATGGCTTCTAATGTTTTTCTGTTACGTCATATAATGACCTACATTCATGTACAAATTTCAACTTGGAATTCTCAACCCTGTAGTCGCAAAACTGTCGTTGGCCATATCTCAATAACCAAGGTCAAGGTCAGGTTGAAAATTCAGTGACGTCATACCTGAATCATGGGGTACAAATGTGCTAAATTACAGATTCCTGCATGTTGTAGTTTTTGAGAAAAATGCGAACAATATTTTTTACATTGTGCGATATTCAAGGTGAAGGTCACATCGGTTCGTTTTATAAGTAGCGTCAAAAGAAAGACAATATTGCGCTCTCTATTTTGTCATTGTTTTGTAATTGTCAGTGCGTTAGTTTTTCAGAAAATGGAAGCCGTATTTTCGATACACTTCAAAGGTCAAGGTCAAGGCCGAGTTCTGAGACAAGTGATGACCTTGCGATATGATGTAGGTCAAGTGACCTTATTTTTAGGCTGATCGCGTTAGCCGTTCAAGATTTGACCACCAAACTTTGCACTCATATAGAGACGCTCCTGGAGGTCAAAGGTCAAATTTAAAGTCACATTCTTTTCGGTCATTAAAGTGTTCATTAATATTAGGAGTATCAATGCCGTAGCTTATTTCCTTATAAAATAACGGGTTTTGAAAAACATTCAAAGGGAGATAACTGCTTTTTCTTGCTACGTAACAATTCAAAAATATAACTACAGCATGGCCATATGTAACACTTACCAATCATCAACTTTCTTTCAGATATGTTCTTTAGTTTTGGCTGTACAGAAGCCACACGAAAAACAGCACCAGGTGAGAGAACTGGAAAACTGCTTGTATGACCTACTTATTTTATTGGATTATTTTGTTGGGTACTTCTGCAAACTTTTACATTTTAAATTTCAGCTGCATCGCCTTATGCGTTAGGTCAATATTCGCAAAATGGTGTTTTTATCAGAAAAGCCCATAGCTCAATAGGTCAAGGTCATGGTCAAACCTGTATACTTGTACCAGAAACTTCAGCGCAGTATCTACAAATGTACCAAATATCTAAGCTGTATATGGAACCGTCTAGCCGCTATTGCAAGAACAGAATAAGAATAATAATAATCCGAAGAATAACAATAGGTCTTTCCATCCGTAATGGAAAGAACTAACTGAATGAAACCTACTGGGAATGTACCAACACAGTTTAGCCGCAATATCCCTCTGGTAAAACCGACGGAGTCGATTTTACTACGACCCGTTAGAGATGTTGGTAACAACACAAATTTTGATTTATTCTACTCAAGAGTGAGGGGAAGTTATTGCGGAAAACATGGTTCCATTGGTGTTATCAAAGGCATAATGGTTGTTAAAATACCTCGATTTTTCTAGAGGTCACTATTTTCACATAGCGCGTTTGGGATGGTATAGATGTATCTTAGAGGAACACGAGTCATAGGACTTGTTCATGTTACACTAGTTCCCTCAAAGTTTAATAGTGTGATAACATTAATAAATGTACTGGATAATAATATAACATGGCAGTGTGACTAACAGGACCTACGAAGTAGGGTAGGCATCAGGACTTCGACGCGAACTGAAGTCTTGGAAATCCTCCACTCCCAAGTTGAAATCCTGCCTATATTAAGATAGGCACTGCCCAAGAATCACCAGTGATTTTCATCAAAAATCACCAGAAATTGTCATCAAAAGTAGATCAGGTCACAACTGCTGGTAACAGTGTCCTAATGCACCTTCATGCAAAAAATCAAGGTTCTAATGTCAACGGTTCTCCTTATTTTGCCGACGAAAGGATTCGGATGGACTGACTGACTACCGGACAATTTGCAAATGGTAGCCTACTTCGTAGGAATAAATGAATGCATGTGTTTCTCGTGAAGCAGGTATAGCCGTGGACGTTGGTGTGGCGTGTCAGCTCAACCGCTTGATAACCGACTTACCAACCGGTTGACCTGACCATGAACACCTGAGCACATGCAAATCCCGTTGCAAGGCGGGGGATTCCAGAAAAGGGATAACTCGTGTGACACAATAGAACCAGTGTGTGAGGGTAATTATGTAATGAAATGAAAAATTCTCTTAGCTATGTAAGATATATCTCTCCGATGCGACAGTCTAAAACTGTATGGTGGTTCTACAAATAACACTTCATTTGGTCTGTCGCGCCTCTAGCATATTGTTGAGATAGTGACGGAGCATTATCAAACCCATCATCCGAGCTGATGGTAAGATCATACGTAGATTCTCTCCGCTCGGTAACATGTATTGAACCTCAGAAAATGTGTTTACTTCAATATTGCAGAAGCTGGAGTGAAAACACATGAAGAATTTACCAGTCTTTGTTCTCGTGGCGATTCGGTTGAAGGAGATAATAGCGTTCACTCACAAACAACGCTGCAAAGGCTTATCAGGTAAACTAAACCCAAATCAACATCCTTCCAAATATGGAAAAACGATTGGGGAAAAGCCGAGAAACCAATGCACTGCACTGGTTTTTAAATGCCTAATTAGCACCTGTAGGATCCAGATCGGATCTATTTACCTAAACATTCTCACATACTGTACCACGGAAGGCACTGTAGTTAATGTAGTCTCAACCAATGCATTCTTCAATGGCAACCTGTCATTCAGTTACATTTCAAAACCATGTTTAGAACTAGACTTCCATATGTATCCTGTGCAATGAATGTTTGACGAAGTAATTCTTTTGGAATACTGAGCACTTTCAAAACATGTTCCATTTTACTTTTGAATTATGAGTAATTTGTGGAGCTATTATTGATGGCTGACTCATATTTCTTCGACGCGAGCGAACGTTTCTTTGAAAGTATGCTTTCATATGGTAATGAAGGCTTTGGCTTGTATCTTCGTAACACTTATCATAACTTGAGTGCCTAAATGGACGCCATCACTGTGTCTTCCAGTTCACATCCAAAGGTTAATTCCCAGCATGGTCGTTACAATATAGAATTCACCTGAATGGTCATTGCTGGACTTCAATAACGCAAAGTTGTTTTCCATAGATCTCCCGGACTTGGGAAAGGAGAGTGGTAAGTGCCAATCCCCGGTTAATTTACTCATCGGTGAAAATTGTCTCTTGGGATCACTTTCAGATATAAAAGATCAATTAACGGCATGCGCGACTTTCATTCAAAGCAACGTTTTCACACTTTCTATCTTCTTGAATCGGCGATAGCCTACTTCATATATTATCAATACAGCTTTCCGTGAATACTCAAGAGGGGAGTGGTTGTCGACTGGTAATCTATTATGTACGAGTGAGAGCTCTTGAATACTCTCCATTCACGAACGTTGGAGTCTGATCTACGTCCCATAAAGACGGAGTGACAATGTTAAAAAGGTTTATCATCCTGATCAGTAGGGCCATTCATGCGCAGCTTCGTGTATAATGCATTATTGATAAAGCACCATCTATTATCATCGGTTTCAAAGAAGTCAGTTTTCCTGACGAGAGGTCGTTGAGTACTTGACTCCAATTATATATCACACTGAGTGTTTAGTGCTGTGAAGTTTGGGTATAGTAGCGATACCTCATCCGGTAAGTTGTAGGACATTCGTGCTAACACACCAAATTGTATATTCATTAGTTCATTTTTGTTCATACTAAAGAGAGGCCATTCAGAACTCTGGCATACCACAGTGTCCATGTTGTATTTCTAGCGACGTCTGTAGGAACTATCGCGAGTATGAACGAGTATATCGGGAAGGCCATGTTCTGTTTTGATTGGCTGAACGGTTTTGCGGCCATATTGGATTTAATGCCAAACCTTCTAAGATTATCTCCTCTGAAACCGCCACGCCGATTGATGCGAAACTTGGTACAGGGGACCAATGGGTCGAGATCTCTCAAATTCTATTTAGAGAGCTTCTGTATCGGACAAGATGGCTGCCATCGACCAATCAAAATTGTCGGAATATGAAGACACGGGACGTTGGGTCGTACATGTGTGGCGCGGGATAGGGAGAACCAGTAGGGTGAGAGACACGGCGGTTTCACTAACCGAAATTGCTTGGACCAGGCATTCGCCCAAGTGTGGAATCAACCGACTGCGCATGCGCGGGTTCGAACGCGCGTGCGCTCCATGTAAGCAATCGCATTCGGAGAACCAGTGGGGCGAGAGGCATAGGGTATTCACTAAACGAGAGCCCTTGAACCGGGCATTTGTCCTAGAGTATAATGTGTCGACTGCGCATGTGTGGAGTAGAGAGTGCATGCGCACCAGATGTAGAGCGTGATAGTTAGAACCCATGGGAGAGACGTAATGTCCCATGCTAACCTGGTCCCCGGTAGCTACTGCTTTGCAGTTCCAATTATTATTATTCTTTTATCCACCGTTTTTGTTCCAGCCACATCTCCAGAACGGCTTGGTCCACAAGCTTGAAACTTTGTGAGTTGATAGTAGACCTAGTAGTGATGTGCATATTACAAGCGGGCTCTGATTGGTGAACCCGTATGGCGGCCATCTTGGAAAATGTTCAAAACCTTCAAAGATCTTCTCCTCTCGAATCACTGAACCGATCGACTTGAAACTTGGCATGCACAATCTAGGGGTCGGGGTCTTCAATTCTTCTGAACGGTTTCTTGCCGCGATATAAAATATGGCCGCCATAGCCGTTCAAATATACCCCGTATGGCGGCCATCTTGGAAAATGTTCAAAAACTTCAAAGATCTTCTCCTCCCGAACCACTGAAGCGATCGACTTGAAACCTGGCATACACAATCTAGGTGTCGGGATCTTCAATTCTTCTGAACGGTTTCTTGCCGCGATATCAAATATGGCCGTCATAGCCGTTCAAATATAGGTCAAATTACAAACCTCAGATTTTCATTCCAGCCACATCTCCAGAACGGCTTGGTCCAGAAGCTTGAAACTTTGTCGGTTGATAGTAGACCTACTAGTGATGTGCATATTACAATATGTTCTCGGACATCGTGGGAATGAAAAATGATGTGCCGCTGTTGCCAAATGTCATAAAACGCCATAAAAATGCAGTTTTGACAATAGAAAAGATTGCAATTCATGTACAACGACGCCAAGTTATGCCATTCCTTTATACACAGTAACGATGTGCTGGCGTATAAGACGACACAAACTTCTCCCAATCGTTTATACAGTGTAGCGATGTGATAGCTTATAAGGTGATACCAAATGTGTAATTGGCAATGAAAAGGACAAGACGTACAGAATACCGGCATTATCAGATAGGAGTACCAGTGGCCAATGAAACTTACCTAATTTACATAAACCAACTAAAGTCGTCCAGGCAATGAAGGCGCATTTCAAATGACCCTGTGTCGAAAACAAAGACAGCTAGAAGGACGGATATTTCACCGCAGAGCTGTTCAGGCTTAGCCCTAAGGAGTGTGCGGATATACAACGAAGTTACGCATATGCATCGATAGTTCATGTCTACTGACACGTGGGTACCAATACACCGGATAAATTTCATCACTTTCAGCTCTGCTTGTCCACTACCCGAGACCAAAATTCATTCAAAACAGCTCCTATCATGCAACGAATTAACTGGTAAATGACGCAAATCTAGTAATTGCTTGTTTATTGCGGATACTTCTCAGGATGGCAGTGGATTGATGAATTCATCATCAGAAGGTCACTCCTTTCTTCTACTGGAATGCTACCGTGAATTATGAAAATAAATCACCAATCATTCTAAATATGTCTTCAAAGAGATCAGATCACGTCACAAATCTATCAGAAGATACAGCCATGGTACTAAATGGTTGTTTGGTGCTAATATTTTTCAGGATGGCATTGGATTGTTAAATTCGTCATCGGATATCTTCTGCTTCAGTTATCTGAAATTTCCCATTTGAAATGCCCGTATGTCTGTCACATCTGAAATGTGCCTATGTTTGTGTGTCACAGTTTACATGGCGGTGGAAAGAGAGAATTAGCGAGGGCGAGAGACATGGGGTTTTCACTAATGAGATCACTTGGGTCAGGTTTTCGACCTAGAGTAGAACCTGCCGACTGCGCGTGCGCGCAGAGTAGTATTTAAAGGCCACCTTGGGTCGTACAGGTGTGGCGCGGAATAGGGAGAACTATTGGGATTAGAAGCAGGGTGGTTTCACCAAAGGAGATCCCGTGGACCAGGCATTTATCGCATAGTAGTACGCATCGACTGCGCATGCACGGATATGAGGCATCCATTGGAGAGACGTTATGTCCCATGCTAACCTGGTCCCCTGTAGCTACTGCTCTGCAGTTCCAATTATTATTATTCTTTAATCCACCGTTTTTGTTCCAGCCACATCTCCAGATCGGCTTGGTCCACAAGCTTGAAACTTTGTGAGTTGATAGTAGACCTAGTAGTGATGTGCATATTACAAGCGGACTCTGATTGGTGAACCCGGATGGCGGCCATCTTGGAAAATGTTCAAAACCTTCAAAGATCTTCTCCTATCGAACCACTGAACCGATTGACTTGAAACTTGGCATGCACAATCTAGGGGTCGGGGTCTTCAATTCTTCTGGACAGTTTCTTGCCACGATATCAAATATGGCCGCCATAGCCGTTCAAATATACCCCGTGTGGCGGCCATCTTGGAAAATGTTCAAAAACTTCAAAGATCTTCTCCTCCCGAACCTCTGAAGCGATCAACTTGAAACCTGGCATGCACAATCTAGGGGTTGGGGTTTTCAATTCTTCTGAACGGTTTCTTGCCGCGATATCAAATATGGCCGTCATAGCCGTTCAAATATAGGTCAAATTACAAACCTCAGATTTTCATTCCAGCCACATCTCCAGAACGGCTTGGTCCACAAGCTTGAAACTTTGTCGGTTGATAGTAGACCTACTAGTGATGTGCATATTACAATATGTTCTCGGACATCGTGGGAATGAAAAATGATGTGCCGTTGTTGCCAAATGTCATAAAACGCCATAAAAATGCAACTTTGGCAATAGAAGAGATTGCAATTCATGTACAACGACGCCAAGTTATACACAGTAACGATGTGCTGGCGTGTAAGACGACACAAACTTCTCCCAATCGTTTATACAGTGTAGCGATGTGATAGCTTATAAGGTGATACCAAATGTGTAATTGGCAATGAAAAGGACAAGACGTACAGAATACCGGCGTTATCAAATAAGAGTACCAGTGGTCAATGAAACTTACCTAATTTACATAAACCAACTAAAGTCGTCCAGGCAATGAAGGCGCATTTCAAATGACCCTGTGTCGAAAACAAAGACAGCTAGAAGGACGGATATTTCACCGCAGAGCTGTTTAGGCTTAGCCCTAAGGAGTGTGCGGATATACAACGAAGTTACGCATGTGCATCGATAGCTCATGTCTACAGATACCGGATAAATTTCATCACTTTCAGCTCTGCCTGTCCACTACCTGAAACCAAAATTCATTCAAAACAGCTATCATGCAACGAATTAACTGGTAAATGACGCAAATCTAGTAATTGCTTGTTTATTGCGGATACTTCTCAGCATGGCAGTGGATTGATGAAGTCATCATCGGAAGGTCACTCCTTTCTTCTACTGGAATGCTACCGTGAATTGAAATGCCCGTATGTCTGTCACAGCTGAAATGTGCCTATGTTTGTGTGTCGCAGTTTACATGGCGGTGGAAAGAGAGAACTAGCGAGGGCGAGAGACATGGGGTTTTCACTAATGATATCACTTGAGTCAGGTTTTCGCCCCAGAGTAGAAATTGTGCCGACTGCTCGTGTGCGCAGAGCAGTATAGAAAGGACAGCTCGGGTCGTACATGTGTGGCTCGGGATAGGGAGAACTATTGAAGTGAGAGACATGGCGGTTTCACCAAACGAGATCCCTTGGGTCAGGCTTTCGCCCTAGAGTAGAACCTGCCGACTGCGCGTGCGCGCAGTGTAGTATTTAAAGGCCACCTTGGGTCGTACGTGTGTGGCGCGGAATACGGAGAACTATTGGGATTAGAAGCAGGGCGGTTTCAGCAAAGGAGATCCTGTGAACCAGGCATTCATCGCATAGTAGTACGCATCGACTGCGCATGCACGGATATGAGGCGCACGTCAGATCTAAACGGTACGTATGGAGACGGATACGGAGAACCAGCGAAATGAGAAATTTTATCATATACATTCAATTATGCCCAAGTGTGGAATCAACCGACTGCGCATGCGCGGGATCGAAAGCGCGTGCGCTCCATGTAAGCAATCGGATACGGAGAACCAGTGGGGCGAGACGCATAGGGTATTCACTAAACGAGAGCCCTTGAACCGGGCATTTGTCCTAGAGTATAATATGTCGACTGCGCATGTGTGGAGTAGAGAGTGCATGCGCACCAGATGTAGACCGTGATAGTTAGAACCCATGGGAGAGACATTATGTCCCATGCTAACCTGGTCCCCGGTAGCTACTGCTCTGCAGTTCCAATTAATTGTTAATTTTGTATGTACGATGACTGGAGTGTGAATAAATTAACATGAATAAATATCGTCTGTCCAACGGTAAGGAGCCCGTCCGCTTTTTGTGTGGCTGAGGTAGACGATCAAATGCTTTGTGTGTCCGTGCGATGAATGAGAATTTAAAGTCGCTGGTGAACGACAAAGCTAGACGACCTCGCTATTTTCGGAGAACTGATTCTAAGAGTTCCTGTTAAGTTTAAAAACAACAAGAAGGCTTAGATGACGCCCTATTTATTCAAACACTGGCTGTAAGATTTCAACGACTAAAAAATAAAACGACAAAACAATGGTGTTTCCTTGTTTGTCACTTCCTTCATCAGGCAAGCACCTGTACTTAGAAATCAATTTTTTTGTTTCCCTGGAGCAGTCAAGTTTTACCTAACAACCTCTTAACCGTTTCACCATAGCAGTTAGTCAGACCATGAGGAGATATTACAGTGACGATATATTGAGAGAAAAATACAGATCGCATCAAAATATTCATACAGATGGTTCTGAAGATAGTGAGAGAGTAGCGTGTGAAAATTCAATTTTTACTGTCGAAGCCAAAGCTCATTTTTTAGCCATAGAAGGTTTTGGGTCTACTGTATCTTCTCATATTCACGGTCATGACTTCAAGCGATTTAGACTGAAATTTCGACTCACCCTACCATTTCGAATATTCTACAATTATAGGATCATAGATGTCATCAACAGATTGATGTTGTGTTTTTGGTTGCCTAGCCACGTTGGCATCAAAGGAAATACGGAAGCAGATGAAATGACTAAGGCAGCTCTAGATAATGAGGTTGATCTTGTTGGAATTTCATATAGCGATTTCAGACCCTCTATCTATGCTAACGTGAGAAAGCCTTTTCAATCTTTATGGAATGCTGTGGATAATAAACTTCATGAGTTTCAAAAAACTGTAGGATATATTAATTTGAGTAGCCAGAAAAGTTTCGATCAAACCATGATCAGGCGATGTAGAATCGGCTATACCCGATTAACTCATGAACATATACTGCAAAAAAGAAACCGGCTCCAATGTGTATTCCTTGCCACGAAGATCTCACAGTGAAACATATCTTTTTAGTCGGGTGAAAGAAGACTGTATTTTAGGTTGTTTGAGAGAAATCGTTTGTTGCGCAATTTTTAATGTATGTTTTTGGTGTGTCATGTTGATTACTTCTGGATTGCTGTGTTGAGGACTGGTTTTGTTGGAATACTTAGAATTCGATTGATTGTCGCTATATAGCTGAAATATTGCTTAACGCGAAGTTAAACCTTAATTCTCGCTCTTTCCTTTCGTTTTACAGTAATTTAACGTATTAATATTCCTTGACAAAGGAATAGGGGTACACTATAGTGGATTTACGGTCATGCAACCGTGAAAACTACGGTGATTATCAAAAGTGTATCTCTTCATATTTTTCAGGTACACATTGATCCCGTGATGTCTCCGTAAATCTGAGCTGCGAGCATCAGCGAGTATTTGACCACACAGTTTTACAAAAATACGATACAAAAAGACGATGGATTTGGAAAGCCTGGTGGAGCATGCTGAGAACATTACAGTCAGTTATGTGGAGTTTTACCAGAACAATACGCTCGGATCTATTCAGTACGAAACCAGTACGAGTGTTCTCGAGGGAGCCCAGCAGTTTGGCAGATACAAGTTTGCCAAGTGGCTAGACGATTACGCTACTTACATATTAACGGCAATAGCGGTCCTGGGCAACTCAAGCGCTCTGGTGACCATTTCGACTATAAAACCACGAACGTCCACTTCTGTTTACATCTCCACTTTAGCCGTTGTGGACACATTGTGCCTTGTTTTCAAACTATTGGCCACCCGGTTCGTCCGCTACCCCTCGCTTCCTCAGGAGTTCTCGTGTGGGTTTTTCTTGTTCATGTTCTATTTTTGGCAGAACGCTGCCAGTTGGCTGATCGTCTTAGTGTCTCTGGAACGGTTTGTTGCGGTTTGGTTCCCGTTGAAAGTCTCGCTGTTATTCACAAAAATAAAAGCTCTCGTCTCTCTCGTGCTAATATCGATCATACTCATTCCTCTGAGTGGATGGACATTTTGGCTGTACGAACGTTTTGAAAGCCCCAAATGGGGGATAATCTGCGTGTCCAAGATAGAATATGTACCGGTTATGGCGGTAGTTCGAAAGATACATCCGGTAATATACTTGATCTTACCCTTCTGTTTCATTCTCGTTTTCAATATTTTAATAATAATCGGCCTAAATAGGGCCAAGCAGCTTCGACGGCGTGTAAGTACTAACAGTGTCAAGAACAATTCGCGGCGTGGAGTTCCGACAAGGATGACCGTCATGTTGTTAACAACAGCCATCACCTTCCTCGTTCTAGAACTGCTCATGGTGATGCTGTCCATCTTAGTGAATTACAGCCCTAGAGGGGTCACATCTTTCGTCGATGATTACTTCTTTGTCGAGGTGGCACAGACATTAGAGGACGCAAACCACGCTGTTAACTTCTTTCTGTACTTTTTCGCTGGAACGAAGTTCAGAGGCCAGTTTATCCGCTTGATTCTAGGGAAGGAATGTGGCAAGAAGACCCATCCTCGTCACCTGACGTGGGCATCTCGAACCAGCTCCTATCATCTTTCCCAAATTCGCGAGAATATGTCAATTGGTGAGTCTTTACGCCTCACAGCAGAGAATAACCATGGACACCAGTCTGAGGGTCTGTGAGTTACTACCGGTAGGCCCACACTACTATGAGGGAAAATCACTATTACGTAAATCCATCATTCCCATGCGGGACTACCATTGATTTAAACTGTATATGTATTTCTTCGGTGAGCAACTGAGAATGACCATCGTTACAGCAGGCCTTGCTGCATTTGGCCGACAATTGGGGGCATAGTTCAGATCATCACTAGACACGGTTTTGATAGATTATTCAAACACCCTTTTAGAAATGACGTTAATCCCATCCTTGTAGCAAGTGAGACAACCAGCAGGTATTGTTCGTCTAACATACAAGAACGTGACCTGATGTTCGAATCGGGGATAATCGGGGTTGTTATGTGGATGCTGATTGGTCAGTGCACTATTGGTCAGTGTACTATTGGACATTGTACGGTTGGTCAGTGTGACATTGGACAATGTATCACTGATCAGTATACTATTAATCGGTGTACTATTGATCAGTGTACTCTTGATCACTGGTGTTATTTATCAGTGTGATATTCGTTAATGTACAATTTATCAGTGTACTTTTGATTAATATACTATCGGCCGGTGTACGTTTGGTCACTGTATTACTGGTCAATGTACTATTGATCAGTGTACTGCTGATCAGTGTCCTATTCGTCTCTGGTACTATTGATCAGTGTCCTTTTCGTCTCTGGTACTATTGATCAGTGTAATATTGGGCATTGTACCATTGGTTAGTGTACAATTTGTCAGCGTACAATTCGATGGTGTACTATTGGTCAGTATATTGTTGGTCACTAGTGCTATTGATTGATTCGTCAATGTACTATTGATCACTGTGCTATTGGGCAGCGTACTATTGGTAAGTGTATTACTGGTCAGCGTACTATTGATCAGTTAACTGTTGATCAGTGTACTATTGACTACTCGTACTATTGGTCAATGTAGTATTGACCAGCGTACTATTGATCAGTGTACTATTAATCAGTGTACTGCTCATCAGTGTATAATTGGCCACTGGTACTATTGGTCACTGTACCACTGGTCAGTGTACTATTGTTCAGCGTATTATTGATCGGTGTACTACTGATTAGTGTACTCTTGATTTGTACACTATTGATTAGTGTACTTTTGGTCAGAGTAGGCCTACTATTGGTCATTGTACTATTAGTCGCTGGTAGTATTGATCAGTGTACTATTAAACAATTTACCTCGATCAGTGTACTATTGATCTGCGTTCAATTGGTCGGTATACCACTGACCAATGTACTATTGATCAGCGTACTGTTGGTCAGTGTACTATTGGTCACTGTTACTATTGATCAGTGAAGACGCCAGACTATCCGCTAGTGGATAATCAATTCATCGGAATATCTCGTATGCACAGAACATATGTTCAACCCGGTGACAACATGTGATTTATTGACTGTTCGACTGATTGATCTATCTCTTCATTGTATGAATAGCTTGTGTAGATAAGGACCAGTAGAAAAGTTATCAATCGTTCATTACACTGTTCAACACTGTCCTGATATTACGTAATGAAACTATGTTTAATAAATGTCTGTGATCTAGGATACAGACGACGCCTTATGTATTCTAGCTGGGCTAAAGTGTAGAGCCTATCATACACAATTTCAGATGAAGCACTTATTTAGCGAGAAACTTCACCATGGGAACTTACGGACAGAAACAGCGAAACAGTAGGTAAATGTTGAACTATTTATTTTGAATTAAGAACTACATGTAAAAGAAGATATACGGTACAATTATTTTGACCGCTTTCATTTTATAAGTAATCATTTTACCAACTTTTCGTAATTTCGAATATTTGAAGGACGGCGTGAAGCCTTGATAAAAGCTATAATTTGAGAGCATATCATTTACTCTCATAAGTCAGCCTGATTCTCTCACTCGCTTCTCACGGTTCTCATGCTGAAAAATAGTAGCCCATTTGCGCCTTTTGATCGCTACGGGCGCTTTTATGTTCAAACGATCGGTTGATACACGTCTTCTTCATACAATCACTGATTGGTTGAAAGTTGAATACGTCATATTTCAGTAAAAATACACTCTTAGACAAATGAAGAACAGATGACTGCGGCGCTGTCCTTGACATCAAATCTGGTTATCCACACCAGGGGAAGACGTTTGGTATTTTGTGAATTACGGTGGTTTTTGTAGTTCAACTCGCGGACAAACCAAACTATAGGATATTCACAACCCTTTTCAGAGGCACAAAAACTACCGTGCATGTGGATCAACTTGTTTACATATACACACAACGAAATATAAACGGCATCTCTCGCGCCCGAATTTGAAAGAAAGAGATGTATCCATTCTAAGAAGAAGAGGAGCGACCTGGATAATCGGGATATTTGGTCAGGTCTGACAACCAGCACTACCAACGCAGTCTACATAATTCAGTGGAACATATTTCATTAATATACACTATACTATACAAGATATTAACAGTGGCGGGTTTCATTTTTTTTTATGATCGAACTTACATTTACTCATTTACATACATAGCAACATATTGGATAATAGTTACAAATAGTTATACTACAAATGTCAGTAGATTCATTGTCATCTGAACATTTATTGGTGTATGGTCGTAGAGCATAATCCTGTCGATATTGACTGAGAGATTGATCCATAGATACGAAAAAAAAAATAAGTTGGGTCATTTGACACAATTGCGAATTATTATGATTGTCAACTTCAAGGTATTGCGTTGGTATTGCTGTCAAATATTATCTTTTAAGTTGTAATTTGTAATTCAAACCATCACTGAAGATTAACTGCGATTCGTACTATTAAGATACTATGTCGCGTTATCGCTTCGAGGGTTTCCAGACCTCCGAGCCCTGATCTTTACCGGGGTAGCCCTGCTAAATGCAAGTAACTTTACAGTGGTTACAAATAATACTTGTGTTGTTCTATGTAAAAAAATGTTTGTGTGTGATGTACGTGGTCCTGATTTTTAAATGGCGATGTTTTCTTTGTATTTGAATAAAATTATGAACTGAATATTCAGAAAATACTCTCCCTTTTTACGTTTCGCAAAATTTTTGAAAGAAAAAAAAGATGAATAAATGCAGAAAACCCAATCGTAATACAGAAAGATTTCAGTAAACTTTCGGAAAATTAACGAAAAAATTGTTGTTAGGACACCAAAAAATATGGAAAACATGTAGATAATCTCCAAGCGGTGTAAAATTCTCACCGCAGAGGAAATATTCTCACCGTAGTGGATATATTCTCAGCGCGGTGGGGATATTACACCGCTTTGGAAATTATTCGCCTGTTTTCCAATAGTTTTTGGCATTCTCACAAACAATTCCTGCATTTTTTTCTCTAATTTTCTGAATGTTTGTTGAAAGCTTTTTATATTCCGATTGGGTTTTCTGCATTTATTCATCTTTTCCCCCGACTGTGGTGAGTTTTTTCTTCATTCTTCTACTTCTGCCACTCTTGTCCATCGGATAACTTTTGGAAGCCTTTGTCACTCAATTTCTAATGTGTCGAGCATAGTGATTTTCAGCTCTGACCGATACGGTAACATTTCTACAATTTTCTTCACATTTTATTTTCTCTCATTTGAATCTACGGTACTCTCATTTGAATCTACAGTAAAGCGGCTGACACTCTTTAGGGTCAAACATTGAGCAAAAAAAAAACAAGTTTCCGAACGTCACAAAACCGGCACAAGAGATAACAGAACATGTTCCGAAAAACATTATTGCTAATGTTACATAAGCCGCTGTAACAGGTCCCAAACCTAGAAAGTCATCTCCGCTTAAAATGGTCACAACTGCTGATGGATAAATAGTTGCCTTCCCTAAGATTGATCTGCGTGGCATCCTGAATTGCAGAAGGACTTGAGAACAGCGGTCGACTCCATTCAAGTCCAAACAGAATTCACCGGTGACTGCATTATTCTATAGGATCCAGCTTGCAGTACTGTAAGCAGTAGTGATGTATGTGACAGTAGTATACAAAGCGTCAATCGAGCCACATTGACCCCGGAAATTTGCATATTTTGTGGAGGTCACGTGGAGGTAGTCAATCAGAAGCGAGTATTGATGTCACGTGGTGTATGGTGGGTGGATGGTGGTGGTGGGTTTAAGATGGCGGCTGGTGGGTGGATGGTGGTGGTGGGTTTAAGATGGCGGCTGGTGGGTGGATGGTGGTGGTGGGTTTAAGATGGCGGCTGGTGGGTGGATGGCGGCTGGTGGGTGGATGTTGGTGGTGGGTTTAAGATGGCGGCTGGTGGGTGGATGGTGGTGGTGGGTTTAAGATGGCGGCTGGTGGGTGGATGGTGGTGGTGGGTTTAAGATGGCGGCTGGTGGGTGGATGGTGGTGGTGGGTTTAAGATGGCGGCTGGTGGGTGGATGGTGGTGGTGGGTTTAAGATGGCGGCTGGCGGGTGGATGGTGGTGGTGGGTTTAAGATGGCGGCTGGTGGGTGGATGGTGGTGGTGGGTTTAAGATGGCGGCCGATGTGAGTGAGTGCAAGAATGTATTCATCCGCGGTCATGTCTGGCGGTAATTCGGTCGCGGGAAAAACCTTCCGCGGAGAAAAAGTAGTCCCTAGATAAAATGGTCCGATGGGGTCGAGTGAGGTATCCAAGTGAAGCTTAGGGGAGGGGCATCTAATGGGCTGGGGGTGGGGTTGACATATCGGCCTTCTGCGCATGCGCGGTGGCCGAAGGGTATGAAAATAGCCGTTTTGGGAACAACAAGTTTAGTAATGTTTATATAGTTTATTACCCCAATGTTACATCATACCCAGGCTGGGGGGGGGGGGAGCCGCCCTGGGTATGTTTAGTATGTTCACAGCAAAACAAATTGAAATATCAAACACCATGTTTTATTATTTAACACATTGTCACATTAGGTACAAGGGTTTACTGAGCTCAAGTCAGCGAGCAGCATGTAGACATAGAGTGTGTGTACGGCATGATATTCATCAGTGCACTGGTGACGCATTCAACCGATGGGGGTGATCGGTCAGCTTGGTCAGGAAAAACGTGACATTGGTTACCCTCTCTACCACCCATTGAATGTTGGGGCGTTGACAATGCGCCCATCTCAAAGGTTCCACGGTGTCCAGTATCTCCAGCATCGTCTCTAGTGACCCCCGGTTAATGATGGTGACCGGCTGGTCAAACACATGGTTGTTGGCACTGGGATAATAATACTGTAACTGGTCCGTCTTTTTGTGACGTAAGATGTACCCGAAAGCGACATTCAATGTAAAGGCCGTAGTTTGATCATTGAAGATGGCGTCCACGTAGCTGCGTAGACAGGTGCGGTTGGTCAGTGGGAAATTGTAGATATCTTGAGGGTGGAAACAGTACCGTGTCATGGACCAATGGCGCCGATCGATGTCACTGATTGGATGGTTGTCCTGTAAGAGATCGCTAGGAACATTTATGGACTCCACCAGAAAATGTTCGATGTTGTCAGCACTCGAAACCGTAACGCTGGGGTCCGGCTGGATATTCAGGCTCTTCTCAACTGTGGGTATAGGCGGGATCTCCTTCATCGCATCACCAGTGGCGTTCGTCTCCCCGGGCTTATCTTCACTGGATCTCACCTTCCGTGGCTCCTCTTCAGTAGGAAGTTGTCGTTCATGCTCATGGGCATGAATCAACCGTTGGTGTCGCAGCAACTGACTGCGTCGTTTGAAGAGTTGATCACAATCCTCGCATGGACGCTTGGATGGCCCATGAA
>JAVTVY010048811.1:0-22289 GCA_036873755.1 Hanleya hanleyi
TCGTCACATATCCTTTTCAAATGGAAATCCGGCATATGCATTGATTGAAAGAAAATCCACCCTATCACAGAGTTTCACTAAAGGTTCATTCGCATATATTAAAGAGCAAGTAGACCTCTGAAAAAGTATGCTGCAAATGTGTTTTATCTCCGGTACACTTTTATTGTACATGTTCATGTGGTAACTTTGATGACATGACCACACGGCTCCTAGCACTGGTACATGTATAAGCGGTATTAGATACAAATCTAGAGAGCTATGATGGAAATGCTCTTACAACTCGTATATTGGTAATTCGTGATCTGTGTCGCTGTGACAGTTCGTACACTGGTTATATGAGCTGTATCGTCGTCAGATGAAAATGACGGCATCTCCAGCAGTATGTTTAGTAATTTTCGTGATTGTTTCTTTCGAGCAATGTTCATAATTTCCCCTGAAAACGTATCGTAATGGTGGTCATTACAGTGGTGGTCATTTTTCTCTCTTCAAGATTCCTCGAATTCCTCGAATTCTCTTCAGTTGAATATGTTAATATGCACGCTGTAAGGGCTAGATAGAGATATTGAATTATCCTGTCGTTTGAAAGGATCCAATGTTGTTAATTCACTTTTAACGCATCGGGGCCATCCCAAAGTGTATATTTGCCATTTCAACCGCATTTACACGAAACAGCCTTGTGAAGAAGCTCTCTTTTCACAGCTGAGGCTTTCTCCACAAGCTGCGTAATTGTTGACAATGTAATAAATCTAGGCCCAATCAAACACCCTTGTCTGATTAGTACATCGCATCCGACCGGATTTAATCACTTCCTGTTCGGAAGAGAGAGAATAAGGTTTAACGTCGCGTTCAGGAATATTTCAGATATATAGCGACAAAAAAAACAAAATTCTAAGTATTTCAACAAAAACAACTCAACAAACTAGCAGTCCAGAAGTGACTAACACAACACATCAAAAAATATGCACATACACTAAAACGTGTGTAACAAACCGATTTCTTTAAAATAACCTAAAATACAGTCTTCTTTTACTCGACTGAAAATATCTTCTAAAGAAGCTGCTTGATGAAAAGAATCTCTCATAATCTTAAAATTTATACAGTTGATGAGAGATCTTCTTGGCATGGAATACACCTCAATCTAGATCCAAATATACCATCTTGTTTGACTAGTATATAACCAGTCCTCCTTCGTTTTAAATGTCGATGTAACTCTATCATTTACAAAACGACATTCCTTCTCTATTCACAAGGGTGGTTCTCAAAGAACCTAATATTGTTGCATATACAGAAACAATTCAGGTTTTCCGAAAAATACGGAGCATACATACATTTTTTAACCAAATATTTTTCTCAAAATTTTCAAAGAAAAACAATATCTAGGTTTGCAAAAGAAAGAAGTGAAAGGATATATGGACATAATTTGCAATTTACGAAATATTTAAGATTTTTTGTTCCTACCAAAGAGCACATTAGAACGAGCACGGACATTATTTCCTTATTCACCTGTACCATGGCCAGTAAGGTGGTGAATTCCAGATTTAACATACTCTGCGAAAGATATATGATCTTGTTTAAATTTTTGGTTGAACTGTATTTTACCATCCCTGCTTAATCAGAATGTAAAATGAAGCTCTCCGCAGTAATCCTCTCCACCAAGCCAAAACGGTGTACTACATAGATCAATGTACACATTGACCTGGCAAACCTTCCTCATATTTTGGCATATGGAGCTATATTTATTAGGTTTATTTACATTCTCGGACTCCTGTACCTCGGTATGCGCGTTGTTGAACCATCAAAACAAACCACATGCTCCTATATCCTTGCTTCCCACCACCGAAGTCTACAATATGAGCTGCTGCCCGACCACCTGGTGTTCACATATGCATGATATATAGGTTCTATCCTGTTCATATTGCCAGCTGCATACACCTTTGGCTATTTTGACTGAAGATATATGAAAGGTGTGGAGAAACGTATCCATTACTGAATACGTCTGAACTTAACGTGAATTAATAGGTGCAGTGGTAGGTCTAAATGATCCTACAGGGATAATTGGGTCCGTTTACAGAATATGGTACCCGGTGAGAGAGAAAGAGATAGAGACAGAGAGAATTGAGGTTTAACGTCGCGATCAGCTATATTTTAACTATATAGCGATAATCAAACAAAATTCTAAGTATTTCGACAACCCAGTAATCCAGCACACCAGAAACAAGTACATACATTAAAACTTATGCTACAACCCGATTTCTCTCGAATAACCTAATATAAATAATACAGTCTTCTTTTACCAGACAAAAAGATCTTCAAAAGTAGTTGCTTGTCAAATAGAATCTCTTACAATCTTAAAATCTATACAGTCGGTCAGAATATGTTTCACTGTATGATTTTAGTAGCATGGAATACACCTTGGAGCTGGTCCTTTTTTTAGTAAATGTTCGTAAGTTAATCGAGTATGGCCGATTCTACATCGCCTGATCATCACCAAAATACTCCATTCGCTTCTGACTAAAAATATTCCTCACGGTTTTCAATTTATAAACCGAAAATTAGCTTGAGAGATAAAACAATGAATTTGCGTATTCTAAATTTTCGTCGAGAAGAGTTCAGTAAAAAATTATTTGTGTTCGAAAATGGGCTCTTGTTGGAGATATACTCGAAGGGAAGTAAAACCGGACACCTTTCATTCGATGTCTAAGTTTTACATGTTGTCCCTCAAGCTCGCAACAAATAAAACGTACTCATCTCGTTTCATAACTTTCCTATTAAAATGTATGGTATCATTACTTCATTGGAATATGAACCGGAAATTACATTTCGACTGACTTTCCTGGATGATGCACGCGTATCAGGCTGAATTCGGGCGATATGCAAGAGGTGGGGAAAATTGGTGACGTCTGGCGACTAAAAATCAAACATATGACTCCACAGGAAAGCTTCCCTCAGCACTTACGGTGGATTCTCGGACGTGGCCTTAGTATCTCATCAGCGCTTTTACGGGAACTGTTCATGTGGAGACTATGGCGTATCCACACGACCTCTAGCACCCCTAGAATAGATACACTAACTCGGAAGCTGTGATCAAATAGCAGCTCGACCGAATAACTCATCTGAGGTTAATGGATGAACATCGAAGACGCCTCAGCCGCGCTTTTATTGCAGAGATTATGAAGTATCCACACGGCCCTCAGCACCGGCTTAAGCGGGATTAGATACGCCAGCTCGGAGCTGTGATGACCGATCAGCTCAAAGAAATGATGCATGCCTATGTGGATGACGCGTTTGGACAATAGCTGCTAGTTGCCTGCTGTAGGAAAGAGAGAGAGAGAAGTTTACAATGGTGAAGAGAATTTCAGGTATGTGTCATTCTGATGTCCTCTGTGATAAATCATGTTCCACAAAATACAGCTTGATGGGCACACGGTCAAAGTATCCAGATGGTTCAGAATCTATGTACAGGTGCAACATGGGTGGAGAATCCTTCTTTACAGACACGGGTATACGCAATCACATCCGTAAACACAGCTCTTACTTCAGGTAATCCATGCGATGAAATTGATTGGAGCGATATGCCAGAGGCGGGAAAAGCTGACGTTTTCTGTTGACTAAAAAGCAATCATATGACTCCTGAGGGTTACCCTCGGCACGTCTCCTTCAGACTCCAGAAATATGATGGATTCTCCGGTTTAGCTTTATATCAGCCGCGATTTAATTGCGTTTGTTCATGTAGAGACTATGAAATATCCGCACGACCCCTAGCACCCGCTTAAGCGGAATTAGATACCCTAGCTCGGGAGCTGCGATGGCCTACCAGCTCAAAGGAATTACGGAGGTCTGTCTGGATGACACGTTTTGAATATAGTTGCAAGTCGATGCCGGGGCAAAAAATGTTTGTAAGGGTGAGGAGAATTTCAGGTATGTATTATTTTGATGTAACCGTGCAAAATAGGAATGTTAACGTTGGATAACTTCCTCTCAGCTGCCCTGCCACTAAATTTGTGCCACTAAAATAGACTGGCGTTCTGAGTAATTTCAGAAAAGATAACACACAACCATAGCCGTTCTCCATTTATTTCCATAAAATGGTGTCGACAACATGAGCATAACCTGAAATGAGGTGTAAAATGACGGACATATACAGTCAGGATTCTTTTATATGATTATAGACTCATTCGCATATTGAAAGAATACATATCTTCCAGTTGTCTGTCTTTAACTTTGTCTTTAACCGTTTCGAGTCCGCAGGGACAGAATCTATACTGTATTTTGAAATACCTTTTATCATTGATCAATATTTA
The DNA here is from genome assembly GCA_036873755.1 of Hanleya hanleyi. NCBI lineage: Eukaryota > Metazoa > Mollusca > Polyplacophora > Lepidopleurida > Hanleyidae > Hanleya > Hanleya hanleyi. The sequence continues at coordinate 4,302 of JAVTVY010048811.1, forward strand.
AACCATTCTTCTGTGAAAGAAGCGAATGTACATTTTAACTGAAATCCGAAATTGGTCCCACTAAAAACTCTCAAGAATGAAGTGTAAATTGTATATCTGCTACAATCGTGCCTGAAAACATGTATCATGGTGTATGTAAAGCCCATGTGGCCTACTTTGTACATGCAAATACCCATGCACAGAAAAGCTCATGGGAAAATATCGGAGCTCGACATGTACATGTGTACTTTTTTTTTCTTCATATATCATAGCATTATCTGTATATATGTATTATATTATCCTGCCTTGATACTGCATTTTGCCCGCGTACGAAACGTACCTATTCCATTTTACATGTCAACTCAACCCAAAATCCCTCATTTCATATCTGTTCAGCCCAGGGAGCAACATTAGTTCATTTAAAGATACAGTTACTTTATCACTGTGTATTCATCCAACTGATATGGTCATCCTAACTCTTATGTAACCATGCAAGGTTGAAATCAAATTTAAATCGTCTGATCTATTGAGTGAATTGGGTTCGCCTGATCTATTGTTCACTCGAATTGATATACTTAAATATACATTTATAAAACCTTCACCCCTGCGCTGATAATGTAACGGTTTATTTTTTATTTATTTTTTATTCATTTTTTTTTTTTTTTTTTTTTTTTTACGTATCCCTTTTCATTTTATGTTTGCATTGAAAACGTGCCCTAAAATAAAATGTATTCGAACCCGCACTGTATACGTCATATATTATTGAGTACAAAACCTTTCAGCCAAAATTATTATTTTACCCGACTTATATAATGCTCCCAGGTTTATTCAGCCAATGGAGGTACCGGAGAACGTTCCTTTCTATCACCAAATGATTAGTGTATATGTGTAACATAGATGTTGTATATGTGTTTTATGTTAATTTTGAGTGCATGCTTTCTACTGAACTGTTCTCTGTCAAAACAGAGATAACATGTATGTTATGGTTCGCCATATATATTTTCCGTCTATTTAAATTAGCCTCGAATGTGATTCTGGGTCTTTACAACCTCATAAAAAAACTTGGATCATGGATAATATTGAATCCACAGATGAGGAAGTTCCATTCTCGAACCTTCCATTTTTTAATCACGATATTCCCCCACAGTCTACCTCTGCTTCCGATCCACAAACCGAACTAAAACTTGATTTCATACAAAATATGTGTTTTAATCCAATTGAGCTGAACGATACAGACCATAACAAAGCCATTACTGATGATAACGACTTCGAAATTGATCACTGGAATAACATAAACATTCACCAGTCAAATTACTACACTGAGTCAACATTTATTGAGAAAACAAATATCTTGTTTGATGACAATGATACAAATACACCCCTATCTTTTCTACACCTCAATGCTAGAAGCCTTAATAAGCACTTTTCTGAGATCACAGGCTTTATTCATAACCTACATAATAAATTTACTGTCTTAGGCTTCTCTGAGAGTTGGTTGAACTCGACAACAGAAAAAAATCTTGACATTCCAGGTTACACACCTTTCTCTTCGTCAAGGAAAAATCGAAAGGGTGGAGGGCTGATATTCTACGTGGATAATAAAGTGAAATCCTGTAAAATAAGAAAAGATCTTTCCCATCTGGAAGACAATGGAGAATTCGAATCCCTCTTCGTTGAATTTCTTCTCGGAGGTGTGAAATATCTGGTTGGCATATTTTACCGTCCTCCTGGCAAAAATGTTGGCAAATTTAATGATCACTTACTCTCTCTTCTAAAATCAAAAGACATCGAAAAACATAAATGTATCCTAATGGGGGATTTCAATATCGATCTTTTTAAAACAGACGACCACCCACCAACCAAGGAATTTCTGGAAACCCTAAAATCCCATTACTTCTTTCCTCAAATCACAAAACCAACCAGAGTCAAATCCCGTTCCGCCACCCTTATTGATAACATCTTCACAAACTTCCACGAAGAAAATCTCTTATCTGGAATCTTCCTGACTGATATCAGCGACCACTTCCCAGTATTTCATTTTCTGAACTCTATTCACAGTGATATGCCCTCTGAACAAAATATAACATACCGCAAAATGACAAATGAGCAAAAAGAGCAGTTCATACAAAGAATCAGAGATTCCGACTGGGATGATGGCGATGCAGATGTAAACGACCCAAACTTAGCCCTCGACAATTTTCTAGCAAAATTTATACCCGTATACAATGACTGCTTTCCTCTGACAACCTTTACACCTAAAAAACGCAAAGTCATAAAACCATGGATCACTTTTGGCATTCTCAACTCTATTTATGAAAAAAACGACTCTATCGCCTGCAGCTTACTAGTCATGACGAAATTTATCGCCAACAGTACAGAACATACAGAAACAAATTAAATCACGCCATACGCATTTCTAAAAAACAATATTTCGAACAAAAATTCAACGAAAATAATCATGATATTAAGGGCACTTGGAAAATACTAAAGCAGCTAATGAACAGAAATAAAACTACAGACAGACCAAAATTGTTCCATGTTAATGGTGAAGATATATCAGACAGTAAATCAATAGCCACAAAATTCAATGAATACTTTAGTACTGTAGCGTCTAACCTGGATGCAGATATACCCGAGACTGGTTCTAAGTTCAATGAGTACCTGGGTACCCCTGTTTCGAATAATTTTGAATTCTCCGCAATAACGCCAGAACTTGTGCAAAGCACAATTATGAATTTGAAATCGGCTGCACCAGGTATTGATGATATCCGGATGTCTGTGGTCAAGTTAGTATCCGACTATATTTCAGCACCCCTCTGCTCTATTATGAATCTTTCATTTTCAACAGGGATTGTACGGGAAGTTTTTAAAGTAGCGAAGGTAACGCCGGTTTTTAAATCAGACGATGCATCTATTCTTTCCAACTACCGGCCCATTTCTATCTTGCCGTGTTTCAGCAAAATCATGGAGAAGCTTGTCGCTACAATGGTAGAAGAATTCCTGGATTCTAATGACGTAATCACAGATAACCAGTACGGCTTCAGGACCAACCATTCTACATCAATGGCAGCGTGCTCCCTCTATGACTCCCTGTCTTCCGCAAAAGAATCCAAATTATTTAGCATTGTAACTTTTTTAGACCTCTCTAAAGCTTTTGACACCGTAAACCACAAAATTCTTCTATCCAAACTTAAACATTATGGTTTCCGAGATCAGGCAAATAATTGGTTCCGAAGTTATTTAACAGACAGATCACAAGCTGTTACTTACAACGGTATTTTTTCCAACTCTCTACCTGTTTCTTTTGGGGTTCCCCAAGGGTCAATACTAGGGCCCATACTCTTTCTTATCTATATAAATGATTTGACTAATGTAACAAATATATTGAAAATAATTCTCTTCGCTGATGATACAAGTACTGTGTACTCCACGGAAAACTATGCGGATATTTTCAACGTCATGTCACAGGAACTGGAGAAATTACAAAACTGGTTCCTTTGTAATAGACTTTCGTTAAACATTAAGAAATCAAAATACATGGTCATTGAGCCCAATACTCGTAAGCGACTAACACTTAAGTTTGATTTATCTATTTCTGGACGCCAAATTGAACGTGTCACTAGGTTCAAGTTCTTGGGAGTCTTTTTCAACCAGGAACTAAACTGGAAGACACACATCAACTACATCTGCAATAAGGTCTCTCGAAACATAGGAATTATTAACCACATAAAATACTCCATAAACAAAAAATCGTTATATATCCTATACTATTCAATGATATTCCCATATCTATCCTACTGTAATCTTCTGTGGGGAAATACTTATATTACTCATCTAAACCAGCTATTTCTGCTACAGAAGCGAGCGCTGAGGGTAATAACTTTGTCAAAAAAACGCGACCATACGCAACCATTATTTACAGATCTAAAAATACTACAACTTTCTAAATTGAACTTGTATGCCTGCCTCTTATTGGCTCATAAATTTATGCACCATCCTGAATTATTACCAGAAGCATTCCGAAACTACTTCACACGACAATCAGACGTCCACCGCTACCAAACCAGAGGCCAACACCTTAATCTTTATCGATCTATTTATAAATCTAACATCTCCTTCTACACCACAAAAACTACAGGACCCCGAGAGTGGAACAAACTACCTCCCCTGATGAAGTCCATCAAATGAATCTCATTATTTAAATCAAAACCATCACATTCGAGGCTAAAAAAAACAAAACAACATAAAAATAAAAAGAAGATAACATCAAATGAAAAAGAAAATTATGACATATAAAACTAAATAGAAATATTCGCAATAAGACTTACATGATGACAATGATATAATAATGTCTTAATGAATTGCTTATTTAAGTCTGAAGAGAGTAAATTATAATTATTATTATTTGTAAATTACTAAGTTCAGTATGTTACAGATACTTATAGATATATATATACATAACGACATATCTTTCTATTGGGATAGAACAAGCCCTTTGGGATTTTATTCCCGCCAATTTTCATTGCATGCTATATAACGCTATTGATTTGTATACTACCTTTCTGTAATTCAGCAACATGTCACTACCTATATATTCTTTGATCGTTGGTGAATAAAATTCAATTCAATTCAATATGGTCGATTTCTCGTAGTCAGTTTTCGTTCTAGGTTTAAATGAAAAACTTTGTTTTCTATGGGATAAATTAGTCCAGTGCTTGGAAAAATCCTTCTCATTTTCCTCAAGTATGTCCGGTTGTTTTGTTCAAATGTTATAGTTAAATCATCCAAATTAAATAAAATTCCCCCATTTTTACATATGTCGAAATTCGGTTGAACAAGTAAAAATACAAAAACGAGATATTCATTTCCAATATTTTTCTTCTATTATAAACTGTCTTTGGACTGACAATAAATTTAATGCTTTGGGAGAACCGCATAATTGTTCTCCATCATCTCATAGGTTCGGCGTTAAGTGGGTGTCTTGTACCCAAGAATTAGGGATTAGTCTGGGAGCCAGGATCGGGTTTTGGTGAAAGTGTTCACCCCATCGGCAAGAAAATTTTCATCTATACCATGACTTTCTATGGCTATGGGCGGTATTACCCAGGGTGGATGTAGAGTTCCAAAGTGATGCAGTTTTTTCCCATAGCGGACGATATGTTTCGCTACCGACATTCATTTTACTTTGCCGAAAATGGGGGTAGGTGTATTTTACTCGCCGTAGCTCTTTTGTTATTGGTCTAATCTGCCTAAACGGTATCATATATTAATCATTAGTAGTCACCGAGTTATACGTTATCAAATTTTGTTCCTGTATCCCGTCTTTGTAACGTCACTAGGAGAACATATCCAAATGTCAGCTGAAAAAATTGCTCCCGTTTAAAAATGGGGGTAGGTGTATTTGTATCGCTATATCTCCCTTATTGTTGAACCAGTCTACATAAACGAGATAAAATCTTGCTCCGTGTTACCCCGCGAAGTTTTTTAATACCTAAGATCGTAGTTGTATCCCGACCATATGGTGTATTTGGAGGTAATAATCAAATGAAATTTTATCAGAAAAATATATTGCCTCTTAAAAAATATATGTGTGATTGAACTGCTATATCTTTCTTAATAATGGACCTATTTGTCTGAAATTCATTGTATTTTCTTCAGCATTTATGCCATTGCCATAAACAACCACAATTTATTTTTGTATCTCACCCTAGTATGACATACTTGGGGGCCGTATCCAAAAATCAACTTGAAAAAGAATACTCCTTTCCAAAATAGGGGTATATGTAAGTGTGTTGCTATATCCTTCTTATTACTGATCCAAATATGTCTGAATATCGTAATATAATTCTCAACAGTACTTAGCAGTGTTTTTCAGTTAGTACTTTTGCTTTATTGTTCAACCGTATGATGTAATTGGGGATTGTATTCAAATTTCACTTGAACAAATCTACTCCGTCTTGAAAAGGGGGTTATGTGTAAATGACACACTAAATATTTCTCAGTAATTATTTGGGCTGTCTAATCTGCCTCATTTAGTACTCAGCAGTTGAAAGCGAAGTTATATATTAGCAAGATAGATGATAGTTTTCCAACTCTATAACGTCGTCTGGGGACCATATTCAAATATCAAGTCAAAAACGTACTCGCGGCTGCTAAAATGGGTATGTTTGATTATATAGTAATATATTTTTCAATACTGATCCAATCGGCCTGGACTGTGTCGTGTATTAGTGAACACATATTTTTATCATATGTATCTGAGTTTCTTTTTAAAATACAAACTGAACAAACTATTCTCTGTTAAAAAATATGGGAGAGCAGGACATAGGTAATACATTCAACATATCTTCTCAATGAATAGTTCGTCTGTAGCTGTTTTACTATAGATCTCTTAAGAACAACTGTATCAGTTATTCACAGAGTTAGTAATACTTGTAGTTTAGATGTTCATTTGACTGCCAAATATGAACTTACCTGAGACTTGTAAAAGCTACAGAATGAGTGGTACAATAAATCCAGGTAACTTTAATATCATTGCATATTACATGCCGCATACTGTTTCACTGCTAAATTCAAAATGGCGGTCTTGGCATTGTCAGAAATGTTAAATTTTTCATGAAATTGATGGAAATTTCAGATCTCACTGTACTCCTCCAGCTTCATAAAATTTATTGCAACAGTTTCATGTGGATTTTTCAGCTTCTTTAAGTAAGCTATCTACTTGAGCTTCATCGATAAATTACGAAACAACCATTGATCTTAGTCAAAATGCACACTCGCCAAGCACATATTCATCGCATTGTTTATCAAGTTGGACGACTCGATACGAAGTAAATTTCCGATTTCCGAAAGGTCCCTTAAAGTTGAATTGGGTCTCATTATCTGTAGAAGAGAGACACTGGATCACAGATCAGCGAAAACTGGGCCAAACATGATGAGCTTTGATGTGAAACATTGGATTTTGATAATTGTTCATTCACGAGGTTTAGATAAATGACCCGAATAATAAAACGATTCCTTCATTGAATGTCATCTTTTCCCTGTCATATTCATTTTATCTCTGATTATTAGTTCACGACTTTATATTCCAAAACGATTAAACCGGAAACTTTGGTGCATTCAGCCTTTGCGACAAGTATATTCACCATAATAACAATCTGCAAAAGACAACTCATTTGACCACAACATGTCAATTAAATTAATAATGATACTGAAGTGATTCTTGGTGACCTTAATTACGGTCTACCACCCGCTGACTGCGACTGACTAACCAATCGGACTGATACGTAGCTTCAAAACTTAGCTGATTGGGTGCTCAATATCGAGCTATGAACGTCTGAAGAGTTAAACGAATAGCTCAATTATTTCCTAAAAAGTATGAATGTTGCGAATTATGCTTCTAGTGTGTGTGTTTTTTCTTCTTCTTCAAATCAGCGAAAGGCGGGTACGCTGGGGACGGGGTGAGGGTGGGTGGATAATATGAGCTGTACAAGCTCAGGCCAAACTAAAACGGCGGTAGAGAGATGTGTATTCGAGTTTCGCGAAACGCTCCATGGTAAATGTGACCCGTGCGTCTGGCGGTTATGCCGGATCTTTTGCATGAAGTATAGTAGAAATATGTTCAAAATTAACCAGGATAAAAAGTGTCCGGTATGATGTGCTGTAGAGAGATTTTGATGTTCGCGTTATTTTGAAAATACATATATATTAAAGAAACGGTTGCTTTGCGCTTATTACTGCTGTTCAAAGGGGATTTCCATCTACTATAATTGGGTAACTCCAGCAGATAAGCCACTCTGTACTAAAGTTACTGATCTACCACCGCATGAGTGATTTACATCGCATCACTTTGTTCTTCTGTGATTTGCAAAGTTCTTTTCACTGCATTACCCACGTTATCAGTCTGGGAAGGTACTTTAGGTCACCAACTTGAAAATTAGCCCACCAGCTCGGCGATGATTGTCTTCAACAGCCGTGTTCACTCAATCCTACCTGCTATTAATCTTCTGACGTGGTACAATTGGATTGTGAAACTGGACTGAATATTCCCTGGCACCATGCAATCTCCCGTAACACCATACTACCTATTTATTTGTGTTCATTTGTAAGTTGAATATAGCCCATGTGATACCATACGGTTAATATACAAGAACACTTTTATTTTTACTCATACTGACCATTCTGAATATTGGTTTATGTTTAGCAACACTGATTTAATAATCATTAGAATGTAATCATATCCATATCGTCTTTGCGGGAGAGAGCATTTTATTTCTATCCGTAATTCTGATATGGCCGCTATTTGTTGTCATCTGTTGAAATGAAAAAAAAAACAAACAAATGCTGACAGGACTTTACTCTGTCAATAGTGGGGAGTAGTCGGAAATGAATTTTAAACATATTAGACAATATTGAAGGGGGTATAAATATTTAATTAAATATACACTCATCTTTCAGAGGGTTCATTTTTTGTTCGATTAACACGTGAATATTACTTCCAAGTGACATCATACAACTGGGATACAAAAAAACACCTCTGATAATAATAAACACTACGCAAAATGCTGAACTGAACTGTATATGATAGTGTTTAGAAAGATTGGATTATTTCAAAAGTGAATTACGGCCATTGAAGTACACGAATCCCCTTCTCTGAAAAGGAATATTTTTTTCAATGTGATATTTGGATACGGTCCCTGAATGAAGTCATATAAAGAGATACAAAACCAAATCCTGATTCTGTATACCTCTGGCATACATACTAAATGCCATATAATAAATTTCAGACACTTAGGGTTATTCAGAAGAAAGATATGTCATTTTGTTCACACATACCCCCTTTCACTTGGGTGATTTTTTTTGTTCAAATAACATTAGAGTTTTACCCCCGAATTGTACCATAGGATTCGAATACAACTACGACATTAGGTATTACAAAACTGCGCTACGTAGCACTGAATAATATATAATGATGTTTAGATGGATGGGATCAGCGTTAAGAGAGATATAGCAGTTCAAATACATATACCCCCTTTTTTGAAAGAGAGTATTTTTTCAGCTGACATTTGGATATGTCACACGATTGGATTACATAAACAAATCATGATATTTTATAACTCTGCCATTATTGTCGAGTAATATATACTATAGCTCAGACCGATTGGGCTATAAATGGGAAAGAATGGGTTGTTTAAAGTCACCTACCCCCTTTTTCGGTGAAGCAAAACGAATATCTGTAGGGTGTCATTTCGGCAGCAATAAACAAAATCTGCACCACTTTGGAAGTCTACATCCACCCTGGTTGATACCCGCAATGGTCATAGAAATTCATGGTATAGATGAAAATGTTCTTGCCGGTGGGGTGAACAAATTTCTAAAATAAGGCCTTTTTTCAACTTGGCTCCCGGACTAGATGGCGGTTCGCAATGTTCTGGGAGAATGAAAGGGGAAGCTACTCTGAGAATACATAGACACAACACATTTGAGTTTGGAGTTGTTCCCCCTCAAAGATCGGCGACAGGTAAATCACAGATAAATATCACATATCCCATTGAACGTTCTTGACGTTTCTCTTAATGATGATTCTCATTTAATTAAAGGCACATTCGCCCAATCTCTTCTATAAACACATACGCACTAATTACGAAATTTACTTGCCATGTTCTGATATTTCACAACAATAATACCCGGATGGTAATAGGTATATAAACGTGAAAGTCAATGACTTGATGCAATCTGGCATTTTAATATAGGCTTTCATATTATGTACATTATATTATACGATTTAAATAAATTTAATAGGTCCATCAGATTCACTGGTTAACTTGACATGGTGCGGTAGTATGGTAAATCAAAGTAATGACTTAACACAACCAAGTCTGGCCGTTTTTGAGGAGTTCTTGAAAATGACCGAATAATTATCGATTTTTTTAAACTAAAAAATGGGAAAATTACTTTGAGTTACCACACTATTTTTTATAGATACATATTGCTAAATCTACCCAGGTACAATATTATCCACTTAGCGTATTATTCGTTTATATGTATACCATTGGTATTTGAAACCATACTAAATGTCCAATTCTTTTATTTGATGTGGTATCAAATGCCGAATTGTCATTTTGGGGTCTTTCATAGATGTGAGCATGAAGCACTCTTTATACATACACTGAATCCGAAAATACCCGGCGTGGAGCAAAACTACACAACAGATCGAGAATAATGCTATAAACAGTATATATGCTAGCGTTGTTTAAACACAGAAATAAACATTATTTCTGTCACATGAATTGATTCGTTACTATACAATAGCTGTGCTACGCTGACAAACAGCTTGTATCACTGACGTCCCTACTCTCCTTGATCCCCCCGCTGATTCACATCGCATATTTCGCGCCTCTTGACCGTAAGGGGGCGCTCTGCACAGGCCAACCACCAATGACCAATGAATACCACTCTTACGGAAGAGTCTTGGCGATATGAGTTGTCTCCCTTTTCAAACGTTCATATGTCGTTAACGGCAAAACTAACAACTGCCGTTGAATTGAATGTTGACTTAATAAAGACGGGGAAAAGTTCCTTTGAGAGATGCGGTAAGAGGGCGTGTCGCTGTCAAAATATTGGCATGGCTTCCACATTACGTGAGAGTCGTGATCTCACCATCATGAAGGCATGACGTAATTTCGATCACGTGAGGTAGTTAGCCAATCGTGGTTTGTATGAGAAATCTGGTTTTCTCCGAGCTATTACGGCACGGCGATTGGGTAACCAAATAAAGCGCCCCCTTACGGCGCGAACTTGGCGATGTGAATCAGCCGGAGGAACAAGGAGAGTAGGGACGTCAGTGATACAAACTGAATAGTATGAGCGTATAGCTGTGCTTGATATCAAGGGTTCTCAAATAAGAGAGACAAAAAAAATATACCGAAGGAACGTTCGTTTCACAAACACATGAATTCTAATCATATACACTCTTAGCAATTGACTGTGAATTTAACGGTAGAATACCGACAACGCAGTCTGCCAACCAATACCGTAAAAATAGCAACGATCGTAAGAGTTGTTTTATGTCACCGTCAAATTTACGATTTCATGCCGTAAATCTTACGTTATCTGCATTTGAAGGCACCGGAATATTTATTGTGCAATGTTTATTTCAGCAAGAAAATTGTTATTTCTCTGTTAACAGTAATTATAGCCACCATGAATTTATCTGTACTTAGGTCGCCAACTCGACGCTGTTCATTAACTTAGAGATTACATTCATCCCCATTAATGTTGGCGTTGTTGCTCAAACTGCCACCGATCCTGAGAAACAAACACTGAGCTCCCTTTCGAAAGAAATCACATCTTCATGTTTCCAGATTTGCCTTGTTTGTTGTTAACAATATTATGCGTTGTATCTCAAATCCAACAGATCTGCGGTGGCAGTGATTCAACCTTTCTGGACGGTTGGTGTTGAACAGGTACCACATGAATCAGGCGAATACACGCGGCCTGTCTTGAAAGACATTGACTTTGGACAGGACGAATCTATCCCGAAATAGAACAATAAAGGGTTAGGTGATCATATCCTATGTGACCTAATTTCAAATACCGGCATTGAACCGTAATTCTGAATATACAGAATACCGCCGAATTAACGGTCATCTAACGTATATTTTACGGTAATTGTTTACAGTGTGGAACACGTGAAATCACTCGGATATAATTTTCCCTCAAATTATATTCATATAGGCCGGATAAAACACTTTTGGTACAAAATTTATCATGTGGCATCCGTTCTTATCACAATTATTGAAAAATACTAATATTATTCGTATATGATCTATCCTTTTTTTTGAAGGTTCGCGAGTTAATCGGGTATGGCCGATTCTACATCGCCTGATTATGGCTTGATGGAAACGTTTCCGACTGCTTATACGAGTATAGCCTACTTTTTATTTGGAACTCCTGGTTCTATATACAATGGCATTCAAACGAAATGCCCGTATCATCGCTGGTTTGGTATATTTCATATCAGGAGAGAGAACGAGAGCCAGAGAATTTTAGCTGTAAAGCGACGATCAAACAAAATTCTAAGTATGTCAGCAAATCAAGTTAACCCATTAATCTGAAAGTGCTCATCACAACACATGATCTGTATATACGTCTGTATATACATTAAAATTGATGCAACATACCGATTTCTCTCCAATAGTCTAAAATCGAGTCTTCTTTACTCGTCTATAATGATCTTCTAAAGTAGCTTCCCCATAAAAAGGATCTCTTACAATCTTAAAATCTATACAGTCAATCAAAATATGTTTCACTGTGAGATCTGCATGGCATGGAATACACCTCGTGGCTGGTTTCTTGTTGTATCTGTATCACTGTACAATATGTTATATCTCTAACATCGCTGGTTTGGTATTATCGCTGATTTGGTATTTTGGTGCCTTCCTAACATGTCAAAGTCGATGAGTCTATATTTCACATTGGTTAAACGGATAACTCTCTGCATCTGTCAAAATTCAATAACACACTGGTCCACTAAATGTGATTATTTAAGCAAGACATGAAGTTTTTCTTTGAACTCCAAAAACTGTCAATAGTTGGCTATATTGCTCTTTGAACGGGACATCCACATTTCCTTCGAATAGTCAATCAAATTCGAATTTTGAAAAGGTCATAAAGGGGCCCTTCTTTTCATCTCCGCATATCGACCACGAAACTCTGACATGGCCAAACCCGATTCTGAAGAGGAAAAGTGCCACACTTGGTCAAGCCGAGGATGTGTTATGTTTAACTTGTGTTGTGAACTAACCGATTCCATAATACCACGTGACACACGTATTTCGATCCAGGACCCAAACCTTGCATCTTCATTACATCACAGATTTCAAAGGAAACTGTCTATCGGACAAGTCCATCTTGAGATTATCACCCATGACACTTGACGTGGTATTCACTACACGAGTGTTGGTTCTGTTTCCATTGTTAGTGGCAAATGTCATATCGATGCCCAGGCTATAATAATGGTGGATCAGGTTTTAGAAGTTTGGGGCCCCACTGACAAGTTATTAGTTGTGCTCAATGTAGCTGCCACAGTTGCTTCCGTGGTGGTGCCAGTGAAAATCTGATTGGAATTCAAGTTGATGATCTGAAATATACAACCAAAACGCATTTTAAAGTAATACCAAGTGTCAGACTGGACATTCACAATTCAGCCGTCGTCCATTAGAGAATATCCGCGTCCATAATCCAAAGACCTATTCCATATAACAGTATTAGCACCAAATTCAAACAGACAATCATAGTATACATAAGCACAGGCTTGTTTCCTGCAAGAGAGAAGCGGTCAACAGTTTTCAATGATGCCGGCAAGATATCATGATGTTCCAAAAATATCAATTCCGTATCGCTGATCAGTATTAATTCATAATATTCGTTGTAAAGTTGTCATCTAAAGAATGATGTATCTCAGTCACGCTTTGATTGTGACTGTTCATATGAGTACCATGAAGATCTTGAAGTACATGGGTTCAAAACCTATTGCCTCGCAAACCTTTACTTATTCACAATGCTAATTGGGTACGGCGCATCACGTTGGGCACACCAGTTCTCGTTAGATCACCGAAGTTAAGCAACGTTGTGCTCGGTCAATACTTGGATGGGTGACCGGGTGCTGTACTGGTTGAGCTGATTAGTGTCCAAGATAATAGGAACTGTGGGCACTCTCGTGTTCTGGCACATGTAGGCACCGTGGTGATATGACTGAACTAATGTCACTCACTCACTTGTGTACACAAGAACTGTGATTTTATTAACATGTGTAACTATTACGTTTCAAGAGTAGCGGTAAGTGTGATCCCATCGTGATTTTCCACCCGATTCAGGATTATATAATAATAAAATCAGTAAGAAAGGTTCAACTATGTTATAAGACAAGAATATTTGAACATGAAGAATAACCTGCTATGTATTTTCTCGGTCGGACAAGGCGCCTATTTGTCAGTGAGGACAGGCGTGAACATATAGCTTAAACTAGCTTTAGAAATCTAAACAGCCGCGAAAACTGATAACGTTTCATCCTTTTTTCTATCTCTTGATGCTCTGTGCTTCCATCCCAATTGAATGAGAGTTTGCACCTGTATAGTCCGAAGATGGCGATAGATTCATACTCCACTTTTTCTCATACTTCAGCGCAGTGATGTCATCAATTTCAAGGTCTATTCGATCGATTTAAGACTGAGAGTTATACCTTGGGCAAGAATATGAGAAGCTGCGTCAGTGTTACACCCAACATAAGGAACCCGGATGTTAGGCCGAAGACGAGATTCCTTTGATGTGTCAGAACCGCCGACAACAGCGCCACCACACCACTCAGTATGACGGCGTTGTATATGGACATGCCGATAAACTGGGAATCGTTCAGAGCTTCTACCTTCACCTACAATAGAGCAATTTGAGTTCAATAACAATCAGCGAAGACTCAGGAATGCTACGAAAGATCTTTATCCTTCTCCCAAACTGGTCACCGAGCTAATCAAACTGGTCACCGAGCTAATTATTTCCCATGATTTCTCGAGCTTATATTTTCATAGAAACGGGGTTTACAGCAACTCGTTTCTCCATTGCCAAATATTAAGGCGCATTTAACGACTTACATCTCGTCTATCCATTTCGAACGTTTATTTAACAAAAAGTTATTTTTTTTATTCAGTTGACTTCTTTGGCCAGTGGAGTTCAGCAAAATAAGCTTTTTGAATTTTGGCGTAAATCTTCTTCTGCGGATTTTTATGCTTTTCAATTGAACGTAATGGAGATCGCCAGCCACACAAGGCGGCGTTAGTGGTCCAACAGGTAAAGCAGACGTAGCGTCATAAAATGAACAATTATAACCTTTGTGACGTCCAGGAAAAAGACATGGGGCATGCGCCATTTAGCTCTTGGTACACGTAGCCACCTGGCGTCAGTTCGAGCTGGCGAACTCCATTGGATAAAATGCGAAGGTCACGCTTTAAACATCAGTAGCGCAGCAACCAGAATATTATTGGTAAACTGAGGCACCGCTATTTCCTTTTATGTAGTCCTGCTAAATTTCGAATCTCGATGATGAATAGTTTTTAAGAAATAAACGGTTTTGTTTATAAAACTGTAGTATTGAATTAACAAGATAAAGGGATTAAAAGATAAAGACTGGTTGTGATGCCCCCGCGCAAATTGCACGTAAGGTGGTCTTCATTCAATCAGGCGAACATTTGCCACTTACAATAAGATGTTTAAGGCTAAACTTTCAATCAAGAAATAGGTTCACCTGAAGAAAAAAATGACGTAGTACATAATGCATGGTCAATAATTGTTTTCGTAAAGTTGGACCCCCAGGTGGAATACAATTCCTAATTAAGGCACAACTAGGGTACATCAAATTAGCTTTTTACGGTGCAGTTAAGGAGCAGTTAATGCACAATTAGGGCATAGCTAAATCTCAGAAAAAGACACACAAAAGCACAAAACATAATGCATATATTTCCGATGCGAAACAACATGAAAAACATTTTTGAAAACATCAGAAGTTAGTATGACCTTAACAGGTTCTACTGGCATCTAATTCGTTGACTGTTTCGTGTAACCATGTCTATTTGTACTTTCCAGCTGTTTCAGAATGTACATTAGGATGCCCGAGGCTTTTACACACTTGTGGAACCGGAGGTACATTATCTAATGACTGAAAACCGAGACGCAATGTTCACCAATGTCCTGTTGAATGGACATGAAATCTAAAGTTTAAAATATTGTTCGGCAAAACCATTCTCAGTCTTTGTTTTACTCACATCAGCCAATGAGATAAAGACCATGTGAACGACTAATCAGATCAGATACTGTGCAGACAATGTGCAATATATTTTTTCTCCTTTCAATGCACACTAAAAAAGATAAACTTTAATTTTGCTTGAAATAATATTTCTAAAATAATCCAGGTCAATGGCAAATTAATTTGAATTCCAGAATGGCGAAAAAGGCAGATGGGATGTAGGCTGATTTTTCGGAAAAGAAGGAAATAATGCCTGTAGGTTATCGTCTAACTTTAAGGGAGAAATCCAGCAATAGAGAACATAAATTAGTCTCAATACAGGACACTTGTTTAGATGATAATAACTAGATATAGAGGACCCAGTAAAGCACAAGTGGGGCCCACTCTGAATTTAGAGTAGAATGGTCTAGAGTCTAGTCTAGAGGTGGCAATTATAGGAGTAGTCTGAATTATGGAGTAAATGTTCAAGATATAAGCGTCTGGTCCGCTATTCCGTCACGAGGCGCAGATAGGTCGATATCATCTCCCGAAGACAATTATTGCAAGTAAATAAGGTGAATACAGGGTTCAGTCAGCAAGAAGAGTTATTACTGAGGATGTATAAGATAGAGGGGCTGCAGCTGTACAATAGCAAACGCCAGACCCAATATTTAATAATCAGCCGCCGTCCATAAAAGAATATTCGCTTCAAGAATCGAAAAAATAATCAAGGCGTCAGTAAGGCGCAGATCTGGCGCGCCCTGTTTGTCTGATGGTAGTACATAGTGGGTCCAGTGTCGTGGGGGGGGGGGGCTGGACGCAAGACTACCGCTCTACAAATAGTTTACCTTTTTAGTTTCCCACGCGAGAAAAGCACCGAAGGCTAAGACAAGACCGTTGAGACTATAAAGCGCAATTGTGAAATACGTTTGTTGTGCCGACTCGCACACATCCAGTTGAGCAATTATGATTATGTCGTCATCTTCTGGGGATACCTGAAATGAAACAAATCTCGTCGGTTTGAGCTGTTAGTCAACAATTGAAATCCATATTGCACACAGAATGAAGTGATATCATGATTTCGGGGTTCCTTTGGCATTTCGCGGCAATAAATGACGTTCCTGGCGACAACGTGGCTATTAACGAACAGTGTATCTAAACTGGATTCGTAGACAGTTTCCAAATCAGAAAAGATTATTTTCGTCATTTTTCCAAAATTCCGAAATTGATTTTCACACCACTCATGATTTTTGCATAGATTTATGATAGGACATCTGAGGAGATATATCATTCGAATTCCAATGCAGGTAGTTTGTCGGTCAAAGCTAAAGACCGTAAATCTATTTTTTCAAATTCGGGATTTTGGCAGGAGATTTAAAACAGCTCTCAACAGTCAAAGTTAAAATTATAATTTAATAAGACTTCAATGCGCATACAGTGTTAATTTGACAGTTGTCAAACTTTAGAGGGTGGCAATAAATATACTGATCTTACCTCTCTATTTGCTTCGACAGTGACCACTCGCCAATCATCCACGACGTCCCAGATCAGCACTATGAGGGCCTCCAGTACAACCAAGCAAGAGACAACCAAGAACAGCTGACTGTCCAGTATTTTCTAAATAAAATATCATTGTGCACGGCAATGTATATATACTTCAATAAAACTATGAAGACATGAATGATCGATTGCGTGTGCATCAAGCTTGGGAGCATAGGTTAACCCCGGTATTTCTGAGGATAGGTCGATGTAGGGAACCATTGTCTGGGTCTTTGTGTCGCTGAAAAGGCACAAGTTTAGACATATTGTTGTCCCCAGACTTGGCTATTGTATGCATTGTCTCGTGTTTTATACATGGAGTATAAATCTAAGGATACGTGCCGTTTATGTAGGAAAAAGTTTGTTTGAGACGGCAATTATTTTATTTTTCTTAAATAGACCTTAAATAGACCTTAAAAATTGGCATTCTCAGTCCTTTCAAATAATCAAATGTTCATCTTGTGTGAAAATTAGACATATATCCAGTTTTTTACAATAGACCATCGCTGTTTTCGAGGCTGATATTTTCGTATGTGAACTTCAAGAATAATATGATTGAGCAGTTTTTTTCTAATTGAAGAAAAGAGCTTTATCACCATCAAAGTAGAGTTACTTCGTTAACCTCACATGTCCAAACTAGAGCCATGTTTGAGTGACAGATTTGTGTTTATCATATGTTTTAAACGAGTTTGAGG
>JAVTVY010048812.1:0-23127 GCA_036873755.1 Hanleya hanleyi
CTGTTGTGCATGTGGGACAATTATACCCGTGGGATAATTCAGGTTGGGAGCAGAGAAGAAGTAATCCCGCAGCTCAGCGCATTTTTGCCAATCCAGTCGGTTCAAAAGTTTTCCGTGAAGGCTATATATCCGCCTTCACTGGATTGAAAGGAAGCCACAGATGGTCATAGCGAGCTTTCATTCTCGTCGACTTTACGACAAAAGAGATTATTACAATTTCGACATCGTAAACTATCCCTATCTGGAGAGTAATATACCAGATGAACCCACATATGGCATATACATATCTCTCCTAGTAGCATTTGCTAAATCCTATTTTAAATGTGAGGATTTTTTATCTACGTCACGAAACATTATTCAAGAAACTTGTAAAACAGAGCTGTATCATCAAGCGCCACCGCTCAGAGTTTCTCAAATTTGGCGATATATATCGCATGCTGATAGCAAAATACGAGCGTAGCGTGCAAGATTTATGGCGTTACGTTTCGTAACCTGTGTCTAATTCCGCTTAACCTGGTGCTAGGGGCCGTATGAATCTATGTATTTCAAGATCCTCACCGTGTTTATTTGAACAGTCACTATCAAAGCGTGACGACTGAGATGCATCATACTCTAGATAACGACTTTACAATGTATACCATATGGATTAAGAATACTGATCAGCGATACGGATTTGATATTTTTGGAACATCATGAGATCTTACTGGCATCATTGAAAACTGTTGATCGCTTCTGTTTTGCAGGAAATTAGCTAAGTTTTATGTATACTATGATTTATCCTATTAATTTCGTGCTAACGTTTTTATATATATTAGGTCTTTGGATTATGGACGCGGAAATACTTTGATGGACGACGGTTGAATATTGAATGACGCCTGTATTTTATTCCCCACATTGTAAACTTAGGAGAACAATGATCAGGACATTCAGGCACACTGTTCATGTATGATATTGTTGAGGCGTGAATAATCAGATTGTGCAGCATATCGGGGTTTCTTTATACTTCATCAACCCATACCGGTACCTCATACAACGATCTTGACTGCTTTGCAATCTTATTTTATAAGTTTGACTCTTCTAATCCAGTATCTTTCAACCTTATACTATACATTTTTGTTCGGATTTCAGGGTAAAAGGGATCAGAAACCTCCGAGTGGCTGACGCTTCAATTATGCCGGAGATAACGTCAGCTAATTTAAACGCTCCCTGTGTGATGATAGGAGAGAAAGCCGCCGATTTGATCAAGGGAAAATCAGTCACGTCCAATTTATAATCTCTCATACTGAGACGGAATATGATGTATTATTGAGCTATACAACGTCTGGTGACGCGCAAACGGCAAATGATACAATACAAACAGGCATTCTATCATATTCGCCGAAATGGCTGGTGCATAAGAAACAATTTCAAACTTTGACATACAGTGTCATTTCTGGATTAATCTGTGAATTTTTCTCGGACACTGGAGTCGTGAATCTGCAAAGGATTTCTTTCTTTGTTGAGCATTCATTGACAGTCATCGGAACTCTTGTAGTGCTCTAACAGAACGCAACGCAAATGGCCCAAAGCATGATGCTATAAATATTAGCTCTACGGTATTTGAAAGAGAATAAAATTTCCCAAGCGATTAAACTCTGACAATTTGCTGTATTATAATTAGAGCATTTCCACAAAGTGGATGCTCTGATGTATTACCGAGAAACTACTCCGCCGCCGCCGTAGCCGCCGCCGTCGCCATTTCAAACGTCCATATCTCAGAAACCGTTAGAGATTTTTCAGATAAATTTTGTTTGCTATCTGGTTAGGTCTGGGGAATTTTTCTGGTTGTGTTTTCCTCTTTCTATTTGATCACTAGATGGCGCTGTAGCTATGAACTTTGTTGACCTTTCTGACACGATTTTTTTTCCAACGGCTTTTTCGATTTTCGTGAAATTTGAGTATAGTGATCTTGTACGACAGACACAGAGCTGAAAAGGTTTTGGTGGTGTTAGATTGAGCCTTAGGAAACGATTTTGATAACTCAAAATGTGACGTTTTTCAAAAAATGAAAATTCACCGATTTGAATAGAATTAAATTGTATATTAGTGTATTCCAGGTTGCTGAACATAAGTGTGATATGGCTGGAGCTGTATTTTATTTTCTTTTGTGATCCAATGGCTGCTGAATTAAAAAATTTGTCAGCACTGCCATCGTTATTTGAAACGTCCATATCCCTTAAAGCGTTAAAGATTTCTCTGTCAAATTTTGTTTGCTATCTCCCCAGATGAAGGGAATTTGCCTGACGTGTTTGCATGTTTTCACTTTATCACTAGATGGCGCTGTAGTCATGAACATTATAAACAGTTCTGACTTCCCTTATATGTGTTGTAATGATATTTTTCCAATGGCTTTGCTGATTGTCAAGAAATATGAATATAGTTATCTTGTAGGATAGACACAGAGCTGAACAAGTTTTGGTGGCGTTACCTTTACCCTAAGAGCACGAGTTTGGCAACTTGAAAGGGAATGTTATTCCCAAAATGAGAATTGACCGATTTGAACAGAGAGAATTTGTATAGTGGTGTATTCCACGTCGCAGGAGATGGCTGTAGCTGTAATTTATTTCCTTGGTGATTTAAACATATACAAATGTGACATTTCACAGTCAGATAATATGTGTAATTAAATTGTATAAAAGTGTTCTGTGGTCTTAGTTGCATTGACGTTGTATGTATTAGCTGAACATAGTTTATAAATTTTGCTGACAGACTTGTGAAGATGATGACAGGTACATGTACAGGCTAACTTGTGAATCAAACCATAGAAATACTTGTAGCATACTTTCACTCCTGGCATTTGTGTATTCACAATCTCTTGTCACTTTATCAGCAGTAATTCTCATATACATGAATGCCTACCAGCCTGGTTAGAGCATTTCCACAAAGTGGATGCTCTTATCTTTTCATGAGAAACGGATCCGCCGCCGCCGCCGCCGCGACTTTAAACGTGAATATCTCTGAAACCGTTAAATATTTTTGGGTCAGGCTTTGTGTGCTATCTACGGAGCCGTAAAAGGGACATGGAAATTATTTTTTTCAGGCCCTATTTTTTTTTTTTTTTTTTTTTTTATTATGTCGTTATAACGACTTAATTGACCAATGAAATTCGAGCATTAAGTCGTTAGAACGACTTAATTGACCAATGAAATTGGAGTATTAAGTCGTTATAACGACTTAATTGACCAATGAAATTGCAGCATTAAGTCGTTAGAACGACTTATTAAGTCGTTATAACGACTTAATTGACCAATGAAATTCCGTCTTACTTCTGCAGCTTTTATTTTGTTAACTGACAACTGCCCTCAAAACAGCGTTTAGATATGCAGTATGAAGTCTGATAATGCCATTGAAGTAATAAACTTTGGATAAATTGGAGAGATATGTAGGCTATAGAGGTGCAAAAAGTTGACGACGTCTGCCGACTAAAAGGCAACCCTATGACTCTATGCCCAAACCTGCCAATTCACATGGCTTCTCTGTGTTGGTCCGATAATATCGCCAAATTGTTTTGCTCGCCACCCTCCATTACAGATAATTGAGGAGCTTGTAGCGTTGGCTCGGGCGGTATGGCGGCTCACTTCAAAGAATTAATACGAAGCTGCGCATCTGAAAACCCCTCGGCTCTGGGCGCCAGCCATTCATAATGTATTCAATTTAAAACAAGACTTCAGGAACACCAAGCAGTCAAGTAACAAATATACAGATTATGAAAAATTTTGCCATTAGAAATGGCCTCAAACGTTTCCGTCCAATCAGAGAAACCGGTATTCATTACATAAGTCTGTTGATGCATCGACGATGTATACCAAATTTTACATCGAACATTTGAAAATTATCTGAGATAGAGATCCCTAATGATTTCGCATAAATTAAAGATGGCTGCCCATCCTTCCCACCACTCAGAGAAACTGATGTGGTTATTCATTGCAAGTCTCTTGATACATAGATTCTGTATACCAAGTTTCATATAGAACACTGAAATGGTATCAAAGATAAACATCATTAAAGATTTTGCATAAATTAAAGATGGCCACCAAGGTTTCCGCCCAAGCAGAAAAACCAGAACTGTCTATTGATACATCGATGATGTATACCAAATTTTACATTGAGCACTTGAACCGTATCAGAGATATAGATCATTAATGATTTCGCATAAATTAAAGATGGCCGCCCATCCTTCCCGCCACTCAGAGGAACCGATGTGGTTATTCATTGCAAGTCTCTTGATACATCGATGCTGGATACCAAGTTTCATATAGAACACTGAAATGGTATCAAAGATATATATCATTGAAGATTTTGCATAAATTAAAGATGGCCGCCAAGGTTCCGCCCAATCAGAAACGCCAGAACTGTCATTTATCGTAAGTCTATTGATGCTTCGATGATATATACCAAATTTTACATCGAGCACTCGAACAGTATCAGAGATAGAGATCATTAATGATTTTGCATAAATTAAAGATGGCCGCCCATCCTTCCCGCCACTCAGAGGAACTGATGTGGCTATACATTGCAGATCTCTTGATACATCGATGCTGTATACCAAGTTTCGTATAGAACACTTGAATGGTATCAGAGATATATATCATTGAAGATTTTGCATAAATTAAAGATGGCCGCCAAGGTTTTCACCGAATCAGGGAAACTGGTTTGGTCATTCCTTTGAAGTTTCTTGATGCATCGATGATCTATACCAAGTTTCACACTGAACAGAGAAATGGTACCTAAGATACACAAGATTAATGATTTCGCATAAATTCAATATGGCCGCCAAAGTTTCCAACCAATCAGGTCCAGATTCAATAGGGTTCTGGGTCATGAGCATATGGATGTGCAGTGCAAGTTTGGGGTGCCTAGGGTAAGTCGTTCTAAAGATATCTTGGTAACAAGAAAGCTGTGATGGTTTCGCATAAATTAAAGATGGCCGCCAAAGTTTCTAACCAATCGGGTCCAGATTCAATAGGGTTCTGGGTCACAAGCATACGGATGTGCACTGCAAGTTTGGTGTGCCTATGGTAAGTCGTTCTGAAGATATCTTGGTAACGAGAAAGGTGTGACGGGCAGACGGACAGACGGACGGACGGACAGACGGACAGACGTACATGACGACGACAATACCCTTCGGCCAAATTTTGGCCGTGGGGTAAAAAATGGGGAACAAAATGGGCCCAAAAACCCCTCTGCTCCAAGGATTCAGATGAATGTGTGGTTTGGTAGTCCAGTTATTGATATACATGGTCAGTCATAAGCAGATGCATATGCGGTGTAAATCTAGAGAAGCTAGCCCTGAAGCTATAATTAAATTTGCCCTTGAAAATAGGTCAAGGTCGGCCATGTCCAACAAAATTCTGGTCAATGAGCATATGCAGCTGAGTGGTGATTTTTGGAATGATACAGGCAGTTCTAATCCTTTGAGATGTACTGGTCATCATTGAATTTATTTTAACATATTATCTGACCTTGAGAAAATAGGTCATGGTCAGTCATCTTTGATAAGCCTCTTGTCCATCCCTAGCAATATATGTGGTATAAAACTGGAAAGCTCAGGCTAAAATGATGGATAGACAGACAGATAAACAGGCAGACGACAATACCCCTTAAAAATGTACATATGTCATTCCCAAATGCGCTAACTTCAATTTTTATGGTTAATAAGTAATTTAACTTGTTAGATGTAGTTTATGCAGTGACAGCCCTCAACACTGGTTCTAGGGCAGAGGTCATGCTGACTTGGTGTTTACTCCTATACATGGTACATCTGCTGATGTAATTAAAATTGCAAGACCATTAAATTCCGCTGCTGACCAATGGGCAGCACTAAACTTATCTTGCTAGTCCCCAGTCTCTGGCTTGCTTCAACTGGGGGCCTCTGGCCCTCCATCTTTCTTTTCTGCTCTGCCACTCCAGCATTCAGACGTTACTCAAATTTGCTCTCGATTTTATTAATTTACCATCGTCCCACCACCACCACCTTCGACAGCGAGGGGCAGACTTCCATTGTTTGGGGGGGAAAACATACCTGTTTTCTTTCCCCCCAAAATCGATTAGTGACAAATTACTTGACTGCTCGGACTGCTCCGAGACAACATACATGCTTGCTCTCGTTCCGGGACAACATATGCTTGCTCTCGGAGCCCAGCGACTAATTAGCGGTAGGTAGAATAGGCGACTGTTCAGGGGTACCACCCACCTGCGATCAGGTAACATCCTGACCTGCCTTGACCCCTGAACACCAGCGACATATTTCACATGTAGAGTAGGAGAGGAGCCACGGGGAGTCTGCCCCCATATCCCAATGTTTATGCATTTGTCATCTAAATAAATGCAATCAAACTGAACATGCAGAACTCCAGATTGGATATTCAAAATATCTTTGTATCAAATCTAACGAACTGACAGTAACCAATTTTGAAAAGACCAATCACATTGATTTTATTCAAAGAAATTCCACGATGTATCAGAGTTTGAGATGGCTTTAATATTCAAATAACTTACACATATCTTAAATATACACTCATCTGAATATGACCAATCAGAATTGACCAAATTTTGAATGGACCAATCAAAGTGCCTCTTTCTGAAAGCTATCCCAGGATGCACTGGTATTCAACTGTCTCACCTTTCTGTTGTGGGATCAGCAGAGTTTAATGGATATTTCAGTTCTATGGGTTCCCCATTTTTGTCCCCCGCCGCAACGCGGCCGGGGACTTTAAAATGGTTCTTGCTTCTATGTGTCCGTGCATGCACGGACATGTCCGTGCAAATAGTTCGTAAGCAATAACTTCTAAATGCTTTGTCGGATTCCTCCGAAATTTGGCATCTGCATTCTGTGCGACAAGACGTCTATTGGTATTACGTTTCAGCAAGATCCGCTTGTAGGTGGCGCCACTGGGGTCTTGCTTCTATGTGTCCGTCCATGCACGGACATGTCCGTGCAAATACTTCGTAAGCAATAACTTCTACATGCTTTGTCGGATTCCTCCGAAATTTGGCATCTGCATTCTGTGCAACAAGACGTCTCTTGGTATTACGTTTCAGCAAGATCCGCCTGTAGGTGGCGCCACTGGGTCTTGTTCCAATCTTTAGTGCATGTCCGTGCAAATACTTCGTAAGCGATAACTCCTAAATGCTTTGTCGGATTCCTCCGAAATTTGGCATCTGCATTCTTTGCGACAAGACGTCTGTTGGTATTACGTTTCAGCAAGATCCACCTGTAGGTGGCGCCACTGGGTCTTGTTCCAATCTTTGGTGCATGTCCGTGGATGTTCGTGCAAATGCTTTATAAGCGATAACTCCTAAATGCTTTGTCGGATTCCTCCAAAATTTGGCATCTGCATTCTTTGCGACAAGTCGTCTGTTGGTATTATGTTTCAGCAAGATCCGCCTGTAGGTGGCGCCACTGGGTCTTGTTCCAATATTTAGTGCATGTCCGTGCAAATACTGCGTAAGCGATAACTCCTAAATGCTTTGTCGGATTCCTCCGAAATTTGGCATCTGCATTCTTTGCGACAAGACGTCGCTGGTATTACGTTTCAGCAAGATCCGCCTGTAGGTGGCGCCACTGGGTCTTGTTCCAATCTTTAATGCATGTCCGTTCATGTTTGTTCAAATCCTTCGCGAGCGATAACTTTCGAACAATTTGTCGGATTTCTTCAAAATTTGGTAAATGCATTCCCTGCGACAAAACACCGTTGGTGATGCGTTTCAGCAAAATCCACCCGGAGGTGGCGCCACTAGAGTTCATTCCATTATTCCATGCTGCAAGTGATAACTTAGAAACACTTGGTCGAATTTCTTTGAAATATCCTACATATGTACCTTTCTGGGTAACATGAGAAACGTTGTGGCTCATCGGATTCTTCTCAAATTTGGCATGCATTTACCATGCCAGGAGCTGTTGCTTGGGATTGCCTTTCGCTCACTTGCACTCACAGATGGCGCCACCTGGTGGCAACATCACAAATTTGTTTCCGGGTAATAACTTGAGAACTGACCATCGGATTCTTCTCAAATTTTGTATGAATGTACCGTGACATAAGATGTCGCTTGATAATGCATTTCACTGACTTGCGCCTAGAGGTGGCGTCACCTGGTGTCAAAATCTAAATTTGGTTTCTGGGCAATAACTTGAGGACCCTCATCGGATTCTTCTCAAATTTGGTATGCAGATGTCCCCACGATACCATGTTCCTTGGGATTGTATTTTTCCCGCTTCTGCCTACAGGTGGCGTCTCCTGGTGGAAAAATTTGTTTCCGGGCAATAATTTGGCAACTGCTCATCAGATTATTCTCAAATTTTGTATTCATATGTGACCCGCCCCAAATAACATGAACACCGGTGGGCATCTAGTACCGGCAATAACTTGAGAACCCCTCTTCAGAGTCTCAAAGTTCATATGAGATGTCATTTGGGATTGTGTTTTGCCTGCTTGCACCTACAGGTGGTGACTCCTTGTGGCAAAGTCTAAATTTGGTTTCTGGGCAATAAGTTGAGGATGCCTTCATATTCTTGTCAAATTTAGTTTGCAGATAATATGCCATGAGTTGTCTCTTGGGGTTGCATTTCGGTTACATAATTTTCATGCTACATGGTAAAGAAAATATATTACAGTAGCAATCAACATTCAGTCAGCCATTTGGAGTTGATCTCAAAACCTGGGAAGGTGGAAAGACCCCTCTGCTTCTTACGCCTGTGAAGTAGCTGTTGCCATCCTCATGAATATCTTCTGAAACCGACAGCGCTTATAAATATTGCTGCCATTTTGGCGGGGGACCTAGCATCCTCTGGCTGCTTGTTCTCTTTCAGCTGACTCTGGTTCTCCATGTAATGCTGCACCAATTCAGCCACAGTAGCAAACTTCTCCCCTCCATAGAGATCGTAGAAATCACCCGTGTTCTGTATCTTTATATGGGTTACCTCCCCACTTCGTCTAAAATCAATGACAAAAACATTTAAGAAATTAGCTTTCAGATGAATAGAAATATGGTAAAAAAAAAATTTCATTTTCAGGCAGCTGCACCTGGTCATTCAGAGGTTAAGACCAAAACGCTTTTTTTTGGCTGCTTTAATTTCCTCAAATTTCCTCAGCAATGTAAACCACATGACAACAAGTATGTCATATCAAAACTCAATCATGCAGCTAATATTTTGAAATGTGTAAATTTAATCATCGAATCCATAAGTGTTCTGATTTCTGTATAAGCTTATGTAATATAAGATTACATGTAGGGATGAGACTGCAACAGGAAATAAATATAAGAAATTAATATAAGAAAATTACAGGCCTTGTTTTTCATCATAATTTATGGAAATCAGAACAGGTTCTCGCAATCTAACTATACGTAACGGGATTCTGAGACTATCATTCGCATACAGATTGATGAAATTTATGGGGAATCTGTTGGATTCTCATGAATTATTTTGCGAGAGTGCTGATGGGAATCGGATTTCTGTGGAAAAGCAAGACTTGCATAAATAAGTGTCATTATTATACAGCTTAGCTCCGGTGTAGCCTTGTTCCATACTACGTGAGAACAACGCTACGGCTGTAAACCAGTCACCAGATCGAGTTGTTGGGAAATTGCCGTACGGGCAATATTTGCCGACCAATTGACCATAACCAATAAAATAATTCGATTCTGTGTCCACTTACCTTTCATAAAAATCCTTGTTTATGAGTGACCGTCCGTTTTTAGCTTGGCAAGAGATCGAAACTCGGACGAGGGGGGTAAAACTGTCCACATCTCCGCCATCTTTACATCGATAAGTTTTACATGGACAGTTTAACCCCCCTCGTCCGAGTTTCGATCTCTTGCCAAGCTAAAAACGGACGGTCACCCATAAACAAAGATTTTTATGAAAGGTAAGTGGACATAGAATCGAATTATTTTATTGGTTATGGTCAATTGGTTCGGCAAATATTGCCCGTTCGGCAATTTCCCAACAACTCGATCTGGTGACTTGTTTACAGCCGTAGCGTTGTTCTCACGTAGTATGGAACAAGGCTACACCGGATACAGCTATGTCCTCTGATCTAATCAATTCAGTTCAATCGCACCACGTGACCGTACAATACCCAAAGTCATATTGGATCCCAAAATGCCGTATTGAATTCATATTGTACGCTTTCTAAGGGGGGTAACTCTTTTTGTTATGGCGCCAAAATGAAGCTACAAAAAGTTGAAAAACCTATTGTCTCGCTCGATCCTTCTAGGAAATATCTTAAATATCATTATTTATCTAAAGTCAAAGTTACATTACCCAGTCAGTCAAATTTGTCTCAAATGAATTTCGTAAAGTAGAGACTGATAATAGATTAACATGTTATTTGCAGAATTACAGATTTGGAGTCTATTGCATTCTAGGAATTTGGCTTAATGTCACACTCAAGTTTGTTTCACTCATATGGTGACAGTCAGTTTGGTTGGTGGAGGAAACCGGAGAACCCAGAGAACCACCGCCCATCGGCAAGTCACTGACAAACTTCGACCAGCTGGGCTTGAAGTTGAACCCGTGCCAGTCCAGGGGTGTGAGACTAGCAGTCACCGCGAAGCACCTTAGTCTCCGAGGGCTCCTTAGTACTGAAGGTACATGTAAGTCATTACCTGACAGAGAGAGTAAAATCCCCAGGATTGCTGGCACTACGTCTGGCCAGAAAGCTCCCATCAAAGCCCCGCTCCCTGAGCACCTTCTCGGCCTCCACCCCGGATATATTGGGGTGGAACCATCTGAAAAATATGTAGTAAGATTCCAATTTAATAAAGCATTCAGAAAACTGCATAAATAGGACACCGGAGTAAAATCTGTTAATTCAGACAAGTACATGTACATGTACCACTCCAGGTTCCTGGTGTTAGTCCCTACTGCTGGAATACACAGGAGGAGAATTAGTGTCTGTTCAGGGCTTTAGATTGCACTAATTTGGGTAACTCTATTTGGCATCATGGCAAAACTTTTTAGGCAGGAAAACGCACACAAATTGGTGAAAATATTCAAAGTCCCAAAATTCTGGCAAAACAGGGAAATTTTGACTCAATCATGAGACTTAATTAAGGAATCTCCATGAACATTACTGAACATTGATTCTCAATACAAGGAAGATACATTGTAACCTCGCTATACCGATAACACTGTTATTGCATGTATTGGGGGGACCAACTTTGAACCACCTTATCGATTTTCAGTCTTATAAGAACGTTGAAATGGAATGCATTTGTCACTTTAGGGGATATGACAGCACCTGCCTTATAACAGAATCAGCACTATATTGAGGCACCTTTATTTTATGTTTTCCTTTCTATTTTGAGTGCATTCTAATTTGGGTACAATGACGTACAACGTTGTATCATGGGGGTAATTTCAAGCCATGCTGGTGTCAGCCCTCGCAATTCTTGTCGACATTCGGCATTGCCGACACAAAAAGCTGAAGCAAATGGAGTTGCCGAGGCAGATTTCTGAATTGTGAGGGTTGTGTTTTCAAACAATATTCTGATCCCTTGACCATCATGGCTACACCTCTGCCATGTCGGTAAGTTAGAATTTGACTGAAGTGAAGAAATATTCAGGTCCTGATCATGGTTGTAGGATGAATAATGACCCATCTGACCACAAATGTACATGTCAAGAAATTATTAGGGTTGAGAGTGCAGCAGGAAAAATACGAAGCTGCGCATCTGAAAACCCCTCGGCTCTGGGCGCCAGCCATTCATAATGTATTCAATTTGAAGCAAGACTTCAGGAACACCAAGCAGCCAAGTGACAAATATACAGATTATGAAAAAATTTGCCATTACAAATGGCCTCTAAGGTTTATGTCCAATCAGAGAAGTCGGTATTCATTACATAAGTCTGTTGATGCATCGATGATGTATACCAAATTTTGTCATAGAGCATTTGAAAATTATCAGAGATAGAGATCATTAATGATTTCGCATAAATTAAAGATGGCCGCCCATCCTTCCCACCACTCAGAGAAACTGATGTGGTTATTCATTGCAAGTGTCTTGATACATGGATGCTGTATACCAAGTTTCATATAGAACACTGAAATGGTATCAAAGATATACATCATCAAAGATTTTGCATAAATTAAAGATGGCCGCCAAGGTTTCCACCCAATCAGAAACACCACAACTGCCATTTATCGTAAGTCTATTGATGCATCGATGATATATGCCAAATTTTACATCGAGCACTCGAACGGTATCAGAGATAGAGATCATTAATGATTTCGTATAAATTAAAGATGGCCGCCCATCCTTCCTGCCACTCAGAGGAACTGATGTGGTTATACATTGCAGGTCTCTTGATACATCGATGCTGTACACCAAGTTTCGTATAGAACACTTGAATGGTATCAAAGATATATATCATTAAAGATTTTGCATAAATTAAAGATGGCCGCCAAGGTTTCCACCGAATCAGGGAAACTGGTTTGGTCATTCCTCTGAAGTTTCTTGATGCATCGATGATCTATACCAAGTTCACACACGGAACAGTGAAATGGTACCTAAGATACACAAGATTAATGATTTCGCATAAATTAAATATGGCCGCCAAAGTTTCCAACCAATCAGGTCCAGATTCAATAGGGTTCTGGGTCATGAGCATATGGATGTGCAGTGCAAGTTTGGTGTGCCTAGGGTAAGTCGTTCTAAAGATATCTTGGTAACGAGAAAGCTGTGATGGTTTCGCATAAATTAAAGATGGCCGCCAAAGTTTCCAACCAATCAGGTCCAGATTCAATAGGGTTCTGCGTCACGCGCATACGGATGTGCACTGCAAGTTTGGTGTGCCTAGGGTAAGTCGTTCTGAAGATATCTTGGTAACGAGAAAGGTGTGACGGACAGACGGACAGACGGACAGACGTACATGACGACGACAATACCCTTCGGCCAAATTTTGGCCGAGGGGTAAAAATGGGTCAGACATGCTGATAATTGTATAGGTAGCCGTAGTCCACTCCTAAACAGCCAAGCGAAAAAATGTGAATTGCAGACGGATTTTACTAACACCTATTCAGGCACGGCGGAGCCGAGGGAGAGGGGTGGGATGGGTTGAGGGGCTAAACACTGGATTATAGTTTTGATGATTTTTCGCAGAGAATAACACATGTGATACAAGTGCCGTAATCCTACTATCATAATGCACCACAACACAGCGTTTGCATGCGTAAATTCGACACTTTCTGGGAGAGCCGTTCATAGATTTGTGACGAAAATGCCCGTGACCTGGAGAATGCCATTTTCGTTCTACGCTGACATTCTAAATAGCATTGTGAATGGAACGATAATGGTGGATATTCGACTTACCTGTATTAACTGTGCGCTGAAACTTTCAGCGAGGGGCGTGTAAATATCCCTGACACGCATCTTGCATCGAAACCGGGCGAGTGAAGTCGAACTCTGCTGATCTGACACGAAATCCAACACCGCCTGAGTGTACACTTTCGCTTTATGGGGGCTGCCTTGTTTGGGCGCGCAAAGGATTCTGGGAGCCAGAGCCTATATAAGACGCAGAGAATGGACGTTCGGCATTCTGTCTCAGACAATCGGCGGGTAAACATCGTGCCGAATGTGCCGAAAGTGCCGAATTGACTGCCGAAACAGCACCGAACCATCCGCCGAAGGGTTGGAAAGCCGAGAGCTGAGCCATAGCTTGGGGATAATAGATACTAACACGCACAGTATCTGATGACGAGACGAACCGCCAGACGGGGATAAGATACTAACACGCACAGTATCTGAAGACGAGATGTCCATCAACGGGGAATACAGAGCATCAAATATCCCACACTGCAGCCCATCACACACATACCATTTTACATGATTACATATACTTACTCACATACAAGATCGTCGGCCTTAGGGACGGAATAGATCTAACCACCCTCACCTACACTAGTTACCTACAGGCCTCGGCTAGAGGTGAGGGATAACACAAGCTTACATCCACTGTATATATTTACACTGCCGCAGGGCTCGAATTATGCCTTGCCGCAAGCCTTGAATGCTATTACAAATCATTGATATTAATTGACATTACACTGTAAGGTAATAATACGCTCCCGAGACCAGGGCATTATTACCACATATATATGCAGACAATCTGAGCCTATTAACTCATCCTTGGGTCAACGCCGTGAGGGCCGAAGTCGGGTCGCCGAAGACGGGTCGCCGAAGACGTGAAGTCTGCCGAGCCGAAGACGGGTCGCCGAAGACAAGCCGCCGAAGACGTGAAGTCTGCCGAGCCGAAAGGGGTCGCCGCCGAATTCGTGCCGCCGGAGACGCGAGGTCTGCCGAGCCGAAAGGGGCTGCCGCCGAAGACGCTGTGGTGTGCCGTACGGGCCGACGCCGCCGAAGGGCTACTGCTAGGAGAGGCAGTGATACGGAGAGGATTCCAGAGACGATTAATAACGCTTAGATGAACTGGGCCGAGTAACCTGAGACACGGTAGACGTTCCATACAGTCCTGGGCTACGCCTATGACCGGAGAGGAACCAGAGACGCCGTACCATACCATGACGAGAGCCAGTCTGGACGAGACTGGGCCGTGACGCGTCATAGATAGGGTCTCTTGTATATATTGTATATTATTAGTCTTTCTCTTTAAGATAAAGATAACACTTAACGATAACTACCTCTAGAGTAGGGATCTTTATTACAGGTATTGTGCGCGTACAGAGCTGTGTACATAGCAGAATACAATATTATTACTTTATTATTGCCTTGGTTGTTTCTACAGGTCTCTCCCATCCTACCTCCTCGATCCAGACAAGGTGACAGGTTGAATCGGACCTTCCTCGTTGGCCAATTCCAGTCATACGAGACTGCGTTCACATCAGCCTGACAATTTGTCACAGGGGCCTGAGACCAGGCCGCCTCAAGTCTCGTGTACACCGCAAGGATAGACGTTTTCTGACCGCTCGAACGTCACAGATTGAACAAGACTGAACTTATGGAGTTTTACATCTAGTTATGAAAAATGGAGAGACCCATGCAATCAAAAACATGAGAGTGGGAACTGAGCTCCGGATCGAGCAACGGTTTAATGTTCATTCAAAACAAACAGAAAATATACCGTCAAAATGCACCAAAACAAAATAAATCGAACATAATGTATGTAGATTAACTTTCACTTTTGTTTCGCATAAGCACGCATCGATATTGAAAAGTATCAGACCTTATGCCCCCATTTGACATTCTGGTAAAACACATACAAATCAGGACTAACACTTCACACGTGTAGCGCTCGTAGCCATAATGTTTGCATATTCAACATCGAAATATAGTACGCTCACAAACCACATAAATAGATGTCTGTTTAATATATCAATAGATACTCTGATTACATAATCCACATTCGTTTATTTTACATATAATTTCAAGATATTATTGTGACGAAAATGCCCATGACCTGGAGAATGTAATTTCCCTTCTACGCTGACATTCTAAATAGCATTGTGAATGCACCGACAATGGTGGATATTCGACTTACCTGTATTGACTGTGCTCTGAAACTTTCAGCGAGGGACGTGTAAATATCCCTGACACGCATCATGCATCGAAATCGGGCGAGAGAAGTCGAACTCTGCTGATCTGACACGAAATCCAACACCGCCTGAGTCTATACTTTCGCTTTATGGGGGCTGCCATGTTTAGGCCCGCAATGGATTCTGGGAGCCAGAGTCTATATAAGACGCAGAGAATGGACGTTCGGCATTCTGTCTCAGACAATCGGCGGGTAAACATCGTGCGGGAGAGCACAGAGACAGGATCGCCGCAAATGTGCCGAATGGGCCGAAAGGGCCGAAACAGCGCCGAACCATCCGCTGAAGGGTTGGAACGCCGAGAGCTGAGCCATTGCTTAGGAATAATAGATACTAACACGCACAGTATCTGATGACGAGACGAACCGCCAGACGGGGATAAGATACTAACACGCACAGTATCTGAAGACGAGATGTCCATCAACGGAGAATACAGAGCCCCAAATGTCCCACATTGCAGCCCATCACACAAATACCATTTTACATGATTACATATACTTCCTCACATACAAGATCGTCGGCCTTAGGGACGGAATAGATCTAATCACCCTCACCTACACTAGTTACCTACAGGCCTCGGCTAGAGGTGACGGATTGCACAAGCTTACATCCACTGTACATATTTACACTGCCGCAGGGCTCGAATTATGCTTTGCTGCAAGTCTTTGAATGCTATTACAAATCATTGATATTAATTGACATTACACTGTACGGTAATAATACGCCCCCGAGACCAGGGCATTATTACCACATATTTATGCAGACAATCTGAGCCTATTAACTCGTCCTTGGGTCAACGCCGTGAGGGCCGAAGTCGGGTCACCGAAGACGTGAAGTCTGCCGAGCCGAAGACGTGTGGTCTGCCGAGCCGAAGACGGGTGGTCGATCAAGCAGCGATGACGTTCAGGCAGCCGCCCGTGTGATTGAGATGGTGTCAACAACCGAAGGGTTCGGCCGAGCCCAGGCCGAAGATCCCGATCTACAACCTGTTCTCGACTGGGTGCGGCAAGGTAGCCGACCAAACCGGGGAGACGTCAGTCCGTACGGACTCGTCACGAAGAGCCTGTGGGGTGCCTTCGATATGTTGGAGATTTGCGATTCACTGCTGGTTAGACGTTGAGTGGATGACCGTGGAAATGTCAAGCGACGACTGCTGGTTGTACCTCGTTCCTTGCGCCGTAAGGTGTTAAGAGAGTGCCACGACGGTCCCACCGGTGGACATCTCTGAGTAAAGAAGACTTTAGCGAAGGTGAGGCAGGCCTATACCTGGCCTGGACTGCAGACGGACATACGCCAATGGTGCCGAAGCTGCGATGTATGTAACAGAAGGAAGCAGGCTGGACGCAAACCGCGAGGACCACACAGTGGACAGATGACTGGTTGTCCGGGAGAGAGGATCGCAGTTGACATTCTTGGGCCAATGCCCGAGACGGGCAGTGGAAACCAGTATATTGCGGTCATCGGAGACTATTTTACTCGCTGGGTCGAAGCCGTTGCCATGCCCAATCAAGAAGCACCTACTGTTGCACAGGCTGTGGTGGAACACTATGTGACCAAGTTCGGTGTTCCAATGGCGATCCATTCGGACCAAGGCCGCCAGTTTGAGAGCCGAGTTTTCAAAGGGATGTGCCGAATTTTGGGGATGAGGAAGACAAAGGCGACGCCATACCACCCCCAATCAAATGGCATGATTGAGCGGTTCAACAGAACATTAGCCCAAATGCTACATGCCAGTGTCGATCGTCATCCAAGCGACTGGGACTTGCATATACCGCTTGTAGTGATGTCCTATCGTGCTACAGGCCATGAGACGACAGGATTCTCGCCGAATATGATGGTTTTCGAGAGAGAAGTCTCTCTGCCGTCTCACTTGGTACTGGGAGCTCCTCCGCGTCAGCAAGTGGAACCTACAGAGTGGGTAGAAGAACTACGGGACGAGATGGACGAGATTCATCGTAACGCCCGGGAAGTGACTGGGAAGAGCCTGCGGCGCCAGAAGAGGGTATATGATAGCAAGGCCTTTCCGCAAAAGTATAAACCTGGAGATCAGGTTTATCTGTACATTTCTGCTCCAAGACGTGGAGAGAATCGGAAACTACGAGACCGCTGGGCAGGACCATACGTGATAAAGGAAGCTCTCACGGACGTGACCTACCGCATTGCAGATGAGGAAGGAGGTCTCCGGGTTGTTCACCATGACAAGCTGAAGCCTTTCTATGCTCGTGAGATGTCCACCAGTGAGTCTGAAGAAACGTCTGGCGACGATGGAGATGTAGAATCAGATGATAGCGTCGGACATGGGGCTATCTTTCCTTACCCCATGGAACCATCGACTGTCGTCAGAACGCCGACTGTTGACCGGCGACCTCGATTGACCCGGGGCGGGCGTGAGATACGGCGACCACGGAGATTTGCCGATTTCGAGGTTGATTTGCAGTCTGTATCACTATTGGATCTCGAGATGGAAGCTTTACCCCCGGCCGAGGCCGAGACAGAACCGCGGCGGACGACCCGAGGTCGAGAGATTAGACGCCCCGCGCGTTATCGGGATTAATGTAATTCGGCAGTGTTTGGTCAGTGCTGTGAAGCAGGGACCTGATGTCTCCTCCTTCAGTGACGACCCAGCAGACCGCTGGGAGGAACGTCTGATGTAATTCTACCGTATTGAAGCCTTTGTTATTATACTGTGGACTATCTACACTTTCGGAGAAAGGACTGCGTGTTCATTCTACTCACCTGTGATTGGTAGCTGTGCCGAGCTCCACGACGAGGGCGTCGTGTTTTCGAAGGCGTGGGTAGTGTGACGAACATGCCCATGACCTGGAGAATGTAATTTCCCTTCTACGCTGACATTCTAAATAGCATTGTGAATGCACCGACAATGGTGGATGTTCGACTTACCTGTATTGACTGTGCGCTGAAACTTTCAGCGAGGGGCGTGTAAATATCCCTGACACGCATCTTGCATCGAAACCGGGCGAGAGAAGTCGAACTCTGCTGATCTGACACGAAATCCAACACCGCCTGAGTCTATACTTTCGCTTTATGGGGGCTGCCATGTTTAGGCCCGCAATGGATTCTGGGAGCCAGAGCCTATATAAGACGCAGAGAATGGACGTTCGGCATTCTGTCTCAGACAATCGGCGGGTAAACATCGTGCGGAAGAGCACAGAGACAGGATCGCCGCAAATGTGCCGAATGGGCCGAAAGGGCCGAAACAGCGCCGAACCATCCGCCGAAGGGTTGGAACGCCGAGAGCTGAGCCATTGCTTAGGAATAATAGATACTAACACGCACAGTATCTGATGACGAGACGAACCGCCAGACGGGGATAAGATACTAACACGCACAGTATCTGAAGACGAGATGTCCATCAACGGAGAATACAGAGCACCAAATATCCCACATTGCAGCCCATCACACAAATACCATTTTACATGATTACATATACTTGCTCACATACAAGATCGTCGGCCTTAGGGACGGAATAGATCTAATCACCCTCACCTATACTAGTTACCTACAGGCCTCGGCTAGAGGTGACGGATTACACAAGCTTACATCCACTGTACATATTTACACTGCCGCAGGGCTCGAATTATGCTTTGCTGCAAGTCTTTGAATGCTATTACAAATCATTGATATTAATTGACATTACACTGTACGGTAATAATACGCCCCCGAGACCAGGGCATTATTACCACATATATATGCAGACAATCTGAGCCTATTAACTCGTCCTTGGGTCAACGCCGTGAGGGCCGAAGTCGGGTCGCCGAAGACGTGAAGTCTGCCGAGCCGAAGACGTGTGGTCTGCCGAGCCGAAGACGGGTCGCCGAAGTCGGGTCGCCGAAGACGTGAAGTCTGCCGAGCCGAAGACGGGTCGCCGAAGACAAGCCGCCGAAGACGTGAAGTCTGCCGAGCCGAAAGGGGTCGCCGCCGAATTCGTGCCGCCGGAGACGCGAGGTCTGCCGAGCCGAAAGGGGCTGCCGCCGAAGACGCTGTGGTGTGCCGTACGGGCCGACGCCGCCGAAGGGCTACTGCTAGGAGAGGCAGTGATACGGAGAGGATTCCAGAGACGATTAATAACGCTTAGATGAACTGGGCCGTGTAACCTTAGACACGGTAGACGTTCCATACAGTCCGGGGCTACGCCAACGACCGGAGAGGAACCAGAGACGCCGTACCAAACCACGACGAGAGCCAGTCTGGACGAGACTGGGCCGTGACGCGTCATAGATAGGGTCTCATGTACATATTGTATATTATTCTTCTTTCTCTTAAGATAAAGATAACACTTAACGATAACTACCTCTAGAGTAGGGATCTTTATTACAGGTATTGTGCGCGTACAGAGCTGTGTACATAGCAGAATACAATATTATTACTTTATTATTGTGAAAAACGACAAGGCCAAAATCGGCATATCGTCGCCAAGTTTATTTACCGCCCGCAACGAAGGGAAGTACTCTACCAGGCAAAGCAAATACTGAAGGACAGTACTATCTTTGTGACAGAAGACATGATCCCAGAGGACAGACGGAAAAAAACATTTTTCCGGGAATACATGAACAAATGTTATAACGAAGGAAAGAAAGTGCGCTTCACACGAGGTAAGCTGTTTGTTGACAGTACAGAAGTGAAGGAGGAGGACATTAGATCTCCCATTGTTTCCCCAAGTCGGCACTGAACTCATTAAAACTGTTAGTCTTAACATGAAGATTACAGAGTGTGTCGTATAAGGACTAATTGTATGTTCATGTCTTCGCGCCTTTCCTATCGACATTTGCGTAGAACATGTTATTTTTGTCATCACACGTCTTTCAACTGTTTTGTTTTTTTATTATCTACTTATACCATTTCAACCGCTTTAATTCAACAGGTTTCTTACTCTACTGGATTATACAATAACAACCTTAGTATAAAGAACCAGAATTCCTGTATTGTATAAATGTGCTCACACTGACGATTGTATGTTACTCCATGACCCGTAACTTCTAACCATTCCTCTGCCTTCAGACAGTGTTGAAACCCTGCATGTGTTTTCATGTACAGATTTATCTTACGTTTACACAGGTAATTTACGTATGAAAGCATGTCACTTGATTGTACGTATCAATCCCACTCATGATCCTGTATGTTCAGTTCCAAACTTATGCATGCCCCCCCCCCAAAAAAACAACATTTTCTGGCTAGTAATAGGCTCCAGGAATCTTCTAGGGGTACCTTACTGCGAGGCTGATGCTCAAACGAATGTTTAGTTTCCAAATCTATGCTTCAGGCAAAATGTGACTCAGTTTTTTATCTAATTCACTTTTAACTGCCACATGTTTTTAAACCTACAGAAATGTATAGCATTGTAATGTAACTGAGTAAACCCATCAGATGTGTGTACTTTATATTCTGGCTTGACATACGATGTTATGGTCAGCCCATTCTACTCTAGGACTCTAATTAATATGTAAATTTGTTAAATGCCGCTTGCCGGTGTTTGCTTCGCAAGCGTCATCAAAACCTTTTTTGTGATTTTTTCCTTTGTGTATCAGATTTTCTGCAAATCACTTATTGTGTCAATTGCTAAGGTGTGTATTTAACACCACGCTGCTCTGACTATTCACTAGCATACAACTACCTAAACAAAGTATAAACAATTAACCTATGTTTTTGTTTTCTAACCGGGAGCCCTCCGTTCAAATGCCACGGAGGTTTCGAGTTATTGTAATGTTCTTGTTGTATCTGTATATAGGTGTTTTTCTTCTGCGTCTTTGTTTTGTATATATGTTTATCTTTGAGAAATGGGTGTATTTTATTACCTTATCTTGCATTGTGAAACTGGATTTATTCATTAATTTAAACCTAAAAATCCCCAATGGATGACTGTGATGAATGTAATGAAGATTTTCCATTCCCTGGCCCAACATGGTTCCTACCGTTCTCCAATGAAAACATTCTCC
This sequence comes from Hanleya hanleyi, assembly GCA_036873755.1. Classification (NCBI taxonomy): domain Eukaryota; kingdom Metazoa; phylum Mollusca; class Polyplacophora; order Lepidopleurida; family Hanleyidae; genus Hanleya; species Hanleya hanleyi. The sequence goes on from JAVTVY010048812.1 coordinate 21,545, forward strand.
CGGTAGAATTTGAACTAAACTCCGTCACTCATTCCGAAATAGACCTTTCATTTCTAAGCAACAAATGTTTCAATCCAATCGAATTAAATGATTTAGATCATTGTAAAACGCATACAGATGACAATGAATATGAAATTTCTCACTGGCAGAATATTAACTCCCATCAGTCCAACTATTTTACGGAAACATCTTTTGCAGAAGAGCCAGAAGTAAACAACGCAAATAACAGTGGGTCTATATCGTGTTTACACCTAAATGCTAGGAGTCTAAGAAAACATTTTTCTGAAATTACTGGATTCATTCAGAATCTGAATCACCAATTTTCTATCCTGGGATTTTCTGAAAGCTGGCTGGATCCTGTGACTGAACGTCTATTCGATATACCTGGATATAAACCTTTCCCTTCCTCACGAACTAAAAGAAAGGGTGGCGGCCTCATGCTATATGTTAAGGATACCATTCAATCTTGCAAAGTTCGCGATGACCTGTCATCCTGTGATGACAATGGCGAATTTGAATCACTGTTTCTCGAAATTGATTTTGATAATACCAAATACATTATTGGTATATTTTATCGACCGCCTGGCAAGAGCTTGAACATTTTCAACCACCATTTAGCTGACATCATGAAAACATCTGACATTGAAAAGCATAAGTGCATCCTGATGGGAGATTTTAATATCGACCTCTTCAAAACTGATGTTCATACACCATCAAAAGACTTCCTTGACCTTCTGAAATCCTACTATTTCTTCCCCAAAATAACTAAACCTACCAGAGTTAAGTCACACACAGCAACATTAATAGATAACATATTCATAAACTTTCACGAAGATAACTTACTATCTGGGATATTTTTAACCGACATCACTGATCACTTTCCCATCTTCCACATACTAAAATCTTCTCCCACACCCTCCACAAAAACTATATCCTACCGCCGAGTCACTCCTGAACTTAAAGATACTTTTAGACAGGTAATAAATGACACCGCTTGGGACAATGTTATCCAAGAAAGCAATGTTGTCAGTGCTCTAGATAATTTCCTCACAAAGTTTGACTCCATATATAACGAGTGTTTTCCGTATGCAACTTTTGAAGTCTCTCCTAAGCGGATTATCAAACCTTGGATCACTTATGGGATTCTTACTTCCATCCATGAAAAAAACAGACTCTATGGCGAATATCTCGCTTCTCGGGACGAAACCTCACATAAAGAGTACAGAACTTATAGGAATAAACTGATCCACAGTATTCGCCTGGCCAAAAAAAATTACTTCGAACAAAAGTTTAATGAATCCAACCAGGATATAAAAAGTACATGGAAAACTCTCAGCCAGCTAATGAATCGCAAGAAAGACACATCCATATCTAAATCGTTTATTGTCGATGGGAATGAAATCACAGATAGTCAAAGCATAGTAGATAAATTTAATGAGTATTTCAGCACCGTCGCTTCCACCCTGAACTCTAATATCCCTACAGTCCCTCCAAGCTTCAGTGAATTTCTCGGTCCCTCTACTCCCGAAAATTTTGAATTTACCCCAACAACTTCCATTGATGTTCAGAACATCATTATGACT
>JAVTVY010048813.1:0-22309 GCA_036873755.1 Hanleya hanleyi
ACTGGCCTTCAATTTGGCGGAATCGGGTCAGCCATACCAAGCTATTGTGGTCCGTACGAATCAGAAAAGGCTTACCCAGCAAATAGTGCCTAAAAGTCCGGGTAAAAGTTACGACCGCTAGAAGTTCTTTACGGGTCGTACAATACCGGCGCTGCGTTGGGGCCAGGTTTCGACTGGCGTACGCTATTGTGCGCTCAACACCACTCTGTACCTGCACAAGTTCTGCTCCTATCGCGGTATCAGAAGCATCGGTGTCCAAAATGAACGGATCATCCACCGTAGGTATGGACAAGACAGGCGCCCCAATCACGGCCTCCTTAAGACCCTCGAATGCCTGTTGATGTCGGCCCTCCCAGCTGAAATGAGCCTTGGGCTTCGTCAAGTCATACAGGCACCCCGCTATCTTCGCAAAATTGGCTACAAAATCACGATGATAGTTTACAAACCCCAGAAATGCCTGGAGTTCTGTACGGTCTGTAGGCACCGGCCATGCACGCACGGCACTGATTTTGCTGTCTGTAACTGCAATTCCTGCCCTGCTGACTGTTTTTCCGAGAAATTCTACCTCTCGCCGAAACAAAGAGCACTTCTTCGGTTTCAGCTTCAGGTTATGATCCCGGAAGCGCTGTAATACAAGACGGAGGTTCGCCAATACTCGGTCAAAAGTCCGACCCACTACCACCACATCATCCAGGTAGGCGAGCACTTCCTTCCAGGTCAGGCCACGAAGCACAGTCTGCATTGCTCGTTGAAAAGTGGCCGGAGCATTGCAAAGGCCGAATGCCATCCGGACATGCTCGAAAAGCCCATACTTGGTGATGAAAGCGGTCTTATGGCGATCCGCTGGGTCGATCGAGATCTGCCAGTACCCCGCCGCCAAGTCTAGCGTGCAGAAATACTCGGCCCCATCTAGCGCATCCAAACAGTCATCAATTAACGGCAATGGGAAGGCGTCTTTTACCGTAATATTATTTAGGGCTCGAAAATCAATACAATATCGCACTGACCCGTCCTTCTTCCTGATCAAAACTGGGGCAGAGGCCCAATCTGATTTGGAAGGTTGGATGACGCCTACATCCAACATCGCCTGCAGATGTCTTCCCTCCTCCCCTTCAAATCCGCGAGGCGTCCGTCTCAAGCGCTGACGGATAGGACGAGCATCCGTGGTCTCAATATGATGTACAGTGTCAGTGAAATGACCTAGATCTAGGTCACCTGTGGAGAACCGGTCTTGATACTCCACCAGGACCTCTTTCACTTTCACTGCCTGTTCCTCAGTTAATCCCTCACAGGATGCCTTGTACAAGGGTACCAGATGTTCTGGTAGGGAATCTGTCATAGGAGCGCTATTCACTTGCCGGATACTAGGCTCCCCTTGTTTGGCAACAGTATCAGTGTTCGGGTCGCTGTACACCCCATCCAGTTCCAGCGTTGTCCCGATCCATGCCCCATTAGATATTGTCACCTCATTTGTAGAGGGATTACGCAAGCAAATCGGGACCCTTGAAGCACCCCGAATTGCCATCTTGGGCACCATTATAACTGACTGGTCAATCACAGGCTCCAAGACGTAATCAACTGGCGCGAAACCATGCATCACTCCCTGAACCAACTGGGAGGTGAGCGGGGGAACAGTAACCGTTTCGGCCAGCGTAACCCTACTAATTGACAGTGGTTCCCCTTCCCCATGACACTTCAAGGTCGCGGACACCTTTCTGTCTCCAATAACTAAGACATTCTTATTGAAGTCCACGATACAGTTATTGGCAGACAGAAAGTCAAATCCTAAGAGAAGGTCATCAACCAATGGAGCAACCACGACGTCCCAGGTACAATGAAAATCTAGCACTGACATTGGTACCTGCCTAACTAGCATTCCCATACTAGAGGATCCCTGGAACGCCCCAGTTAACCGAACAGGAGATGACGACAATCCTTGTAACCCCAGTTTAGAGTATAATTCATAACTCATCACTGTGGCCTGTGCAGCTGTATCAACCACTGCCGTGACTGGCGTCGAACCAACTTGCACTGGGACGGTCATAGTCCAACCAGGAGAACGAGATAGAGCAATATCCCGGATCGCCACAGCGGGAGTCTCCGAAACATCTCTCTCTGTCACAGAGCCTCTCCATTTCCTCTGGCCACGACGACTTACACTTGGGGCTGAGAACCGGCCACCGTTCCCAGCCCTTGAGCGTTTAAAGGACCCTGCGAGTATCGGGTTGGACAATTACGGCTTATGTGACCGACCTCATCACAGCTATAGCACCGCAATTGAGATCTCGCGTTTCTCGTTGACTGTGCACACTGAGAACTCTTGTGTCCCACTTTCCCGCACGTGTAGCAGGTAATAGCAGTCGGGGTCCTTGAACTCTGGAAAGACTCCTTCACTTTCCCCTGGATGCACTCCCCAATTAAGGTCTTTATAGTTGACCTCAACTCCTCACTTAACTGCTTCTCGGTATCAGTTGCCCATATCATAGGCTCTGTATTCTGATCCAGGCCCACAGCCCGAACAGATTTCACAGCCAATGACTTGTGATTGTGCAAAGACAGAGTCACATACTTCAAAGCCTCTTGAATTGTTTGTGGCTCTTTCTCCATTGCGAAGGCAACTGCCTGTCGCTCCCGGCATCCTCGCAAAAAATGCTCCACACAAACAGTTTGAATAACACTGTCTGGGGCATCGGGATAGGCATTCAATGCCAAATAGTTGCATTTTTCCGCAAAATCCTCGAGTGTATCATCAGGACCCCGTTCCTCAACCTGCAACCGCCGCCTTATTGCTTGCGGAGGTTCGCGAATACCGTATCGCTTTTCCAAATTCTCCATTAATCTGTCCAAGTCTCCCTTGTCTCTTTCGGACTGCACATGGAAATACTCTATGGCTTTCCCATGCATGCACTCCAAAAGTTTTCGGAGAGCTTTCTTCTTATTCCATGCCCTAATCTTGGATTCCAATTCGAATTTAATTCGAAACGGAATCCAAGTATCCTTTGCGCCCGAAAACACCAAGGTCTTTGGTAGATGTGGGCTACGGCTACGCCTACGATATCCCCTAGTCGACCTACTAGTCCTCGGAGATCTCGATGCACGGGAGTAACCGGAGCCACTATTACATCCACTATCATCAGTATCAGCTTCTGCTCCTGATGGTAAATCATCCGTTGCCGCCAGCACAGGGGCTTGGACTACATTATTATTGATTACCGCAGGGGGCTGCGGTTGAGAATCATACCTCACCCCCCTATGGCTAAGTGGTGGAGGTAAGGCATACCTACTGGCCGCCTCAGCATCACCTCTAGCAGGAGTCGAAGTCCTTGCATTCCGATGCACACCTATTGATCGAACGGCCTGTGTACCGACTTCTTGACTACCAACCTCCGTCCCTCGAGCTGGACCCGTATGAACGGAAGTTGGCAAGCCAGAATTACGAACTGGTCCCCGAATACCTGGGGGATTGCCATGACCATAAACACTAGTCGATGGCATTACGCTCATAAGTCCATTCATAAATCTAGTCTGGGAGTTGTCCAGCACAGCCGTAGGGACAGTGGTATCCTCCAATATTCCCTCATCGGCATGTTGCTGAGCCGGCTCCTGCCTTGGCTCTTGCTGAACAACCTCGCCGACCGGAAAGGTATTATTTAGTGGATTTAATTCCACTCCTGCACGTGGAGCATTCACAGGTGCAGGTGGCACATTCACCTGAACATGATCACTCGACTGAACCGAAACTGCGTTCAACCGAGCATGGAATGTATTTACTGGTGCAGGCGATGGCGTTGCTGGAACCGGAACTGTATTCGACCGATTTGGAACCTCTTCCCTACCCCTTTCAGTTAACTGTTGAGGTGTGTCAGCATTACCTGCTAGGTCCGCCTGACGAGCGTCCCTTATCTGTTCAGAGGTTACCTGTAATGAACTCTCTGATGCTCCCCCACGGTTACTTAATAATGCAACGACAGTTCTTATATCGGAACCCATTTGTTCTACTTTGCCATCCACTTGACCTACTTGAGTATTTACTTGTTGACCTAGTTCACCTACTTTGTTATTCACTTGGTCAACTTTATCATTCACTTGACCTACTCTGTCATTCACTTCACCTACTCTGTCATTCACTTCACCTACTTGCGTGTTTACTTGTTGACCTAATTGTTCAACCTTAATATCCACTTGAGTCAATTGAAGGCCTTGAGTATCAACCTTTTCCTCTATTTCACCTACTCGATCAGTCAATTCCTGATGCTGATCAACTACTGTTTCTACTTCATTCCGAAGGCGCTGAATGACTTCTTCCCATTGATTATTCCTGCTAGAAAAATCACTAATAAATTTCCGTATCTCGTGGTCCTTGGTGGCCAATTGACTCTCCAAGAACACACGATCTTCCACAAATTTCTTTTGCAATCCACGTAGATGACTTTCTTGAAGCTTTAATTGATACTCCATGAGTGTACTACCCTGCATCTCTACCCCAGTTATGGTTTCATGCAACAACAACTCAAAGGCATATTCCTTTGTGAACTTTGTTGCTTGCAGAAATTCCTCAAATGGAATCAATTCATCTGGTCTTTGGAGAGCTACTAATGCATTAGCCCTAGCTGCACCAATACCTTCCAATTGAATCAATTCCTCACTTGTAGCTATTGCTACATTCAATGACCCTATCTCACTATCTGCCATGTCAAGAATCGAAGTGAGCAGACAAGCCAACGGAAAATATAACCAATATTCTCCACAATATCACCCGAAGCCGTCAAGGTCCTATCCAACCACCAATATATCAACCATTAACCAACCAAGCAACTGCAAAAATCAAATCATTAATTCACTATCCACCACTAGTATCGCCACAGTGTATCAGCCCGACTCAATCCGCTTTAAGTCGGCAAATATCGATGATAGGGATGGGGGAAAAAGAGAAAAAAAATAAATAAATAAATAAATAAATAAACAATGTCCACCTGCACTCACCAACCCGTATAACAAGCGTGTATCAGTTAACTTCCCTCTCCAAGCGATTTAGAAAATACCGATCGGAGATGGGGAGTGAAAAATAAAAATGGAAAACAATGTTGCGTAACTGGTATTTACCAACCAGTACGCCACAATCAGTTACCCAAATGCAAACTGGAAAATACCGACCAAGGACCGATATCAGTAACTGGCACTTACTAATCAGCAGAACCAGCATGCATCAGTTCACCTCAATCAGTTACCAAATGCAACCTGGGAAATACCGACCGAGGACTGATCACTAACTGGCACTTACCAACCAGCCGAACCAGAATGAATCGGTTCACTTTAATCACTTACCAATCCAAATTGGAAAAATACCGACTGCGAACTAATGTCGCTAACTGGCACTTACCAACCAGCAAAACCAGTATGAATCGGTTCACTCCAATCACTTACCAATCCGAATTGGAAAAATACCGACTGCGGACTAATGTCGCTAACTGGCACTTACCAACCAGTAAAACCAGTATGAATCGGTTCACTCCAATCACTTACCAATCCAAATTGGGAAAATACCGACCGCGGACTAATGTCACTAGCTGGCACTTACTTACCAGTAGAACCAGTATGAATTAGTTCACCTCAATCAGTCATAAAATTTAAACTGGAAAATACCGACCGAGGACTAATATCACTAACTGGCACTTACCAGTAAAACCAGTATGAATCAGTCCACTTCAATTACTCAACCAATCCAAATTGGACAAATACCGACTGAAGATGTGCCAAATGTAATAGAAAATATTTAAATTGCTAATTATAATTAAACAGCCAATGTTAAATCGTTGAAATATCCCAATACATGAATTCTATTATTATCTCTTGTGTTTAGGAGAATACACCCTAGTTAGCAAATTGATTTTTAAATTGTACTAAATCGAGGAGTTAATAGTGAGTGAGTGAATAGCTTTTAACGTCGCTTTCAACAATATTTCAGCTATATCACGACGAACCAACTAAGCACCACCCAGCCCAGCCAAAGTCAGAATCCGACAGGATCCTTGTCAGAAACAAACCTATCACTAAGCCAACGAGCCAATTTACAACCTGAAGATGTTTTAGTCAGGGAACACTACTCTTTTAATCTCCAAGATAATTCCTACTCTGCCACTAGAGTTGTATTATAAATAATTTTCAATCCATTTAAACCCCTCAAAGTTGTTTAATAGAAATTTCATTCCATATCATACAATCAAATGATTTGAATCAGAATCCCTGGTTATTACTATGAAGGTAATGGTTGATTACTATAACAGTATTTGCCAATTCTTCAAACATTTATGCCTACTAGCAGTATCAGAATAAGATTGAATGTTGGCTCTTTAGGTGGATTATACTGTATAAAGGATTTAATTGAAAGCTGAAATCTATCCTAATTAATATGATGTCAATCAAATCACAAAAACACAACCTTGCATACATACACACATTAACACGCAACACAGAAAGCAACACACATGATAAACACACAATGATCGATGAAGGTTTTGTTATGAAATGATATGTGAAATGATTTCACACCACAATACTTCAAATTATAAAATCAAATAATGCCTATATAATCAGCATATTAAAGTTTAAGACCATTTTCAACCGGAGGGGTCCACTGAGGCCAGCCCTATATATTTATATTAACTCAAACTTTCCTAATCCCTAACTGCACTATACATTTAGAAAACAAAATAACCGCCGAATATTAGGAACAAAAGAAAATAAATAACCTAATTAATTTAGAATTAAAGGCCGTACTCAGTGGACAACAGGAAGCCCGGCGAATCAACTCCCAGACCAAGGGAAACTACTCTTGTAATACCCGACTAGGTTTCCCGATTGTTCACATCAAGTGAGCCGGTTTACTCATATAAAAATAAACCCCAAATGATCAGGTTCAATACCACCAAATACGCGACACCGAAATTGCTCCTAATCCAGAGTTTTATTCCGGCGTTTTCTATTCTATCTCAAACAATAATATACTATTCTACCTTCTATATCATGGTTTGAAAATTGAAACTAAAATTGTCCTGCACGGACTTCACTCGAATCAACCCGAAAAATTCTGTCAAATTTTCCTAATTATTTACAAATAAAGCCACAACTCCCACTAACCGCTAAATTTATCCTTTATATCCGTATGTTTTGCTTTAATAAAACCGGAAATATTAAGCCAATATACCCGTCTAGAGGTTTCAAAAACCGAAAGCTCTCCGCTAAATTATTCGAAATTCAACATGGCGGCCGAAAAGAAAATGTCAGGATCCAAACAGCCAAGAACACGTGCGTTTCAGATTTCGCCCAACAAGGCTATATTTTAATTTTACAATCAAAACTAGTCTTGTATTAGTTTACTTTGGCACCAGTTGAAGTAGGACCTGGTCCGGGAGAAGATGCGGCAGGCTTACCTGTGTATATCAGATCTTGCAAATCCCTCCGGCTGTATATCGTACCTCTGTCTCGTACGGCTGGATGTGGTCGACTGGGCAGAGTATAGGCACGGACTCTCCGATCTCCCGTTTTCAGCCTTCTAGCTTTTCATTGGCTGAGGGTCTTCGGGACATTCCGGCCATCTTCGCTGGTTCAACATGATCTCAGCGGCCTTACAGACTAGTCTATTATGTTAAATGCCGTCATTTTCATCTGACGACGATACAGCTCACCAATCCCCAGTGTACGAGTTGTCACAGCGAAACAGCTCCCCAATTACCAATATACGAGTTGTCAGAGCATTTCCATCATAGCTCTCTAGATGTGTATCTAATACCGCTTATGCCGGTGCTAGGGGCCGTGTGGTCATATCCATCCAAGTTGCCACATGAACAGGTACAATTAAAGCGTACCTGAGATACAACACATATCACGAATCGTTAGATTCTTGGTGTGTGATTTAGAATAGGTTAACCGGGAGACTATACTGTGAAGTCATGTGGCTCTGCCAGTATGTCGGCACCTCTTCCCACTTTCCTTATATGTCGTGCAAGCCTTTCGTAAGAAATAAATATGTTGGATTTTTTGCACAAGTTTTATCCATCACATGGATGTTATTCAAATATGCTTAACGATCGAGAACTCCGTGACGGAGAATGGAAACCAGTTGAAATATATTTGTCGTTCGTAAAATTATCAGTCTTTGTACTCATTCTGTTATGATGAACATATATAACAGACACTGTGCAAAGATAGTCAGCTTTCGTCATGGCAACTCATGCATGCCACAGATGTTTTAAGAAAGGAGCATTTTCAAAGCAAACTGTGTGAAGTACACATCGCCAGGATTGTTTAACTACACATCGACTACAAACATTATATGTATATACCATTGTTGTTGATATTCATTTCTAAAAGGTAATGGAAAGCAATATCGATTATTGATATATATTTCATTTATCAAAAGTAAATTCGAACAATTCGACGAGTAGAGAAGACAAAGAACACAACACTATTTGAAATATTTGTCATACGGTAACGTTAAGAGAGCACGTGATTGGAAGACGACGGTACATCGCACTTTATTCGTTATTCTTTGTCCCCCTTCGTCACTCTACTCGTACATTTCATACACGGACTGCATTAATCACAGTGTGTCATCAGCGAGAATGGCTGTCCTCAACAGGAGTGATGCGGTAACTGACGGAAATGACACCTTACCTGGACATACCTTTACACCTTATATAATTACTATTATCACAGTTTTCTCGATGCTGCTAATTATCAATGTGATAGGGAACACCAGTTTAATTGTGATTATCTCCAGGAAGAAGTGTTACAGTTCATCAGCAACTTTCATCATTATGAGATCTATGGCTGCAGCGGATATCATCTTATCACTAGTTCTCGGAGCATTCGAGTTTGTATACTCTATAATGGGAAACTGGGGTCTGGGAGATCCATTGTGTAAACTCCTTCTGTATCTGACCTACTCTTTATCAATGGTCAGTGCTTACACTCTCGCCTTGTTTTCTGTGTTTCGTTATATGACTCTGATTCATCCTCTGTTTACCAAGTGTTACGTGACAAACCGACTGTAGCTTTACAGATCAACATTGGTCCACCCGTATTCTCGAATCTTTCGTTCTTTGTCAACGACAATAGTTTAATCTCATGTCTTCATACCAAACGACAAACAGAGCAACCCTTGAATGACATCTCACCCCGCCTATTGCCCTCTGGCCAGAGAAAAAGGAATAGATTATGGCGACATACCATGTATTGGTGAAGATTCACGTGAACAACCCTTATGGCATTTAACCCGGGTAGTACAAAAAAGTTTTGTAGCAGTTATCACGGAGAGTGGTATGACATTCTATAGATATAACTTTGTTATATACGTTCTAAAAAAGGAAATTGATTTTAACCATACGGCTGATTTTACAGAAGCCCTCAAACCCGCGACTAATTATAAGAAAAATACTATAGTATAAAATCAGTGTCCATTTTAATGCATGATTTTCGATTTATGTATTCAAATGAATTAATTAAAATTAAATAAAGAAAACGAAATATCAAAAAAGTAAAAATAAAGAAATTTAATGTGGATCAGTGTAATATGCCATTTCGGCGAAATTTATAGAATATTGATATTATGAATCATTGTGGAAAGCCACTTCGGCGTAATTGCTGTATGGTTAATATTATATAGATTAGTAGTTTATCAACTCTATAATAATAAATTGTCGAAGTCATAGTTACTTGTACATTCTGTATACGTCATTCAGCAATGAGCAATAGGTCTAGATGTCGTGTATATTGTATGTAATTTGAAATCTGTAACAGGGCAGCTTATAGATTTGGCGACAGTTTGCATGGTCAAAGTTCGACTATCCGTCAGTTTAGATAGGTGGTTCGAGCAATACCAGGCGATAATTCGTGGATCTCATTTTAGATGATAACTTTCGGTCCTATTTAAGAAAAGATTTATAAACTCAAAGCACACTTGGTTAAAAGTTTTCCTGAAGATGGTCACTTTGTATTGCCCTGCCATCCAAATTAGGTTAAGTTAAACTATGTGTCTTTGTCCATTTGTTGTTTAGGTTATATTTGTGGTTAGATTTTTTTATGTACTAGCTAAATTTCAGAATAGTTATACAAAAATCAGTATGTTCACAATACACTTCTGAATATTTAATTTACCATAATAAATCTTTGATTCTTCGTCTGCACAAATTGATGCCTTGGTGTGTCCACGTTGGCTATAAAGGTAACATTCCTTTTCTAATTCATTTCCCGTGTCAATGGTCTAAATCTAGACGGGGTTTAGATATTCCGGTTACTTCTCGAGTCAGAATAAACCTACCTGAGAGTGATCATGGGTACATTAAGGAATTATTAAAACATTACATCACTCAGATTATAGTCTTGTCTCCTTTGCTCGAGTCAGTTAAACACCTGCGGATTAACCATTAACCATAACCACAGTTATGAATTCTACTGAATACTAAATTATATAGATTGCTCGTGCTCATCTGCACATTGTTTTTCGTCGGAACGATAACTGTCGTAAGTCGATGTTACATCATTCGCCATACCCGATTGATTAGTGAAGCTTTCTTCGTTCCCGTTAAGATTATTCCTGTTTTCGTCATATCCGTGTTCCACCTCCTTAAATTTTACAGACTGCGGACTGCTGGTTTTGGTGTAGCTTTGCAACAGCAAACAACGAGAGAAAAAATGTCGGAAAAAGTGGTATTTCTTATTATCCTTAAATTTTCTATTGCATGAGTTCCCTGGGTAGCGCCAACAATAGTGGAGGATATTATCGAAATACAGGTGGATTCACTACTGAACCGAATTTATGGCATCCTCTTATACGCTAACAGCTGCTTGAATCCCATACTTTATTTCTTCCTCTCCAAAAAGCTTTCACAAGAATGGAAAAGTACACAACTATCTCACCGATCTTGACTCCATACGCATGTTTTGGGTTACGGAGTAGTACAAAGAAAATTGGAACTCTTCAGCGTGGGGAGGTCAATTTAGTCCGTACACAGAAGTTTTGGTAGGATCAGAATGCCAGTCAGAGATATCAAAATAATCATGTATCATCCTGTATTACTGGTTTCAATTTGTGGCAATTCAAAATCTACTGGGTTTGGACCAGTTTATAAACTGAAGTTAGCGTTCTAGTTTCATAATTGTGAAAAACTGGAGAGTTTTTCAGTCACTTCTCAGAAAGTTTACCATCGGTCACGTGAGACAGCTCTTTGTAACCTAATATGTGTACAGTTTCACTCTTTTCACTGTGTGAAAACTTCAGTATTAAGGCTAACAATTTTTCCCTGATTCCAGGTTTCGGAGCACACTGTGCCAGTTTACAGGAACAACTCTTTTGGTAGTCAGACTATTTAGGCTATGCACGCTATACAGAGGTCTGCCAAGCATCGCTGCAGGCAGGACGGAATCATTTGGCGATTGAAGGGGCATTGTCACAGTACAATAAGAGAGGGTAAAGGGTAGACGACTCCCTTAATATTCCTTCCTTATTATGTAGTAAATTTGGTCGTCAGATCTTCAGAAAACTCTGTTTCCAATATTTCGAGGCAACAAATGACCAACCTTTGTGGAAAGATTTGTTCTGGCAAATTTATCGGGAAAATGAACACTTGATGAGAAGCTGGTTTTCGATCCAGATCGCCGAACAGACAATAACTTCACAGAAACTCTAAATGCCATATTAGCCTATGGGGATACCCAACAAAAAGCTGTCACAATGTTGCTTTTTGCAGACATTTTCTTGTATATACTGATCACCACCCAATGTGATCACCGTTGAAACATTTCAATGCGAACTCAGACTGATGTTAGTAATCATCTGCGATTCGTATTTCATTCCCCCAAATGGAATGAAATTTACTGCAGTTGTCGCATCGGGACAGAGATAGTTATTCGGGAGTACACATGTACTATGTTAGGTAAAATACGAGCAAGTATATCAATCAGCAATTATGATCGATAATATAGTGAGTAATACAAGTATCTACCACTCCTGTCAATAAATGCTTTCTGTGCGCTGAATTAGGCAGTGTCGTATCGCCGGAACAATATGATAACTTGATTAAAGTATCAATCAATTTGGTTAATATCTGAATATAATGTACAATTTCAGTGTGAATCAGTGATATAATTAACCATTACTTATTGTTACATGAACAATTTTCACCCTAAGATAAATGGCTTCCCATCGGGGATTACGATGAAAACACAACACTATGTGGGCTTGATAATATTTTTATTCGCCACAAAAAAAAATATCGACTAAAACTACATTTTGCGCCTGTGCGTATAATGCATATAATCACACATGATAAAGCAGATATCAGCATATAAAATCATAATGTATGATTAGCATAAGCAATCAATGATACGCGTACTATATATACATGAACACACATGTAATTAAAAATTTAATACGCATGATACTTAAGATCTGATGAAAGCAAGCTTGGTGTCTTAGTTTATAACTAGCCAGTGACTCTCATTCTCGTATGCCACGCCAAATCAGGAATATGTTGCAAGAGCTCCCTCCCATGCTCTAATTATCTTAGGTCATTGTTAACAGGAGGAACAGTCTGTTTTATTTGCTTCTAGATATGGTTATTGTTGGGTCATACCTGAGTTTGACTTCCATCGAAGATAAGAGAATAAAATATGATACTATTTGTATTTGAAGAATGTCTCATTTTAATGTTTATTCAGCAATTTTGTTTTGGCAGGTGATCTGGCGGTCTCATGAAAGGTGTAATGGAAGGTGGAGTATTTTGAAACACCTCCAGTTCTGAGACATGTTCAGACCCGTTTCATTCGAGACATGTCCCAACTTCATGTTTCAGACGTTTCATTTTGAGCATGTGGTCAGCTGTTACATGTTTCAGATTGAGATATGCATATATAGTACATATTTCATGAAATGTGACCAAAGTGACACATGTTTCACTATGCAGGACGTCACACGTTTCAAACGAACACTTGCTTTTAACGAAGACATGTCTCATATTGAGACGTCATTAAATCATATGAAGATTACACGTGTTTCAATTTGAAACATGAAGCCGTTTCAAAATGAAACATGTACGTGCTCGCGTGCTCAAACCTTGGGGAAAATCATGTTTCATTTTGAGACGTTAGACATGTCACCAATTATTACCGTGCATATACCTGTATCTGTTCTTGGTACTCCAAGAAGGCTTTCAACATACTCCACAAAGGCTAACAAAAGGAAATTAGGGTTACCATAATTAAGTTTATGTGAGGATCAACAAGGTCGCTTTCTAATGTTAACGTGATTATAGTTTTATTGTAAATGTTGATTGTGAGTTATCGCCCTTATATTAGACTCTCCAATTTTGTACCACGAGGTCGATGTTTCCTCGACTACCTGGAATTTGTTTCTGGAAAATGTCAGTGATGGATTTGGTTTCTCCAGTTTGCTACAGGAAAAACCTCCCTACCCTCCCTCAAGTTTCTGTCTTGTGACATTTTGAATAAATGATTTGTCATTTGAAATAATGATCATAACCATTGTCATTTGAATAAATGACCTAACCAGTATTTCTGGGTATTGTGTTTGTCTTTCCCAGCAAACTGAGATCATTCTCTGACCTAGTCTATCTCGAGCATAAAGGAGTTTATTCAAACTTTGCTGAGTATTAGTATATGACAATGTTATTGCCGGCAGTTCGGCTAGCTTAACTACATGCATATCATATTTTATTTCGAGATATGTGGCTCAATAATATTTGCGAAGTCAATATAGTGGATATTATCAATACAATTGTCCTCATTATGGTCCCAAGAGGTAACCCCAGGCACGAAATCGACTTGTGTCTAATGATCGCTGAATAAGCGATGTTCTGGTTCATTAACCTCGGCTTTCAGTGTATTTGGTTTCCGTATTGATTAATTTGTCATGGTCATTGCTCCTACTTACTTCAATCGCCGAATAATAATTTATTTTCTGTAATCAACGATACACAACATACATGTATTTCAGGAATGATATACTGTTTAAAACGTGAAGACGTTGATTATAGAAATACATACATATACATTTCACGTACATACATTCAACGCACAGTCTTCCGACTATCATACCAAAGCTTCATCAAGTGAGAAGTTGAGTTTGATAAATTGCAACGTGGTTCTTAACATATTCTAGCCTCCATGTCAGTTCATAAACACTTTCAATTTCTGTCCATATGTCATTCTCTCAATATTGGAAACGGATACACGTTTGATAGTACCACATACATGTAGGACACATCCACTAAATATTTTTTTAGTTTAGAAATGAAACTATACGAAGAAACCGATCACAAAGTTAACCATATACATTGAAGAAGACATCTATGACAGGAAAGACAGAAAATCATACAAAAACGTTTACGCTAAAACATAGCGTAACCTGGAGCCGGAATCTGCATCAAAAAGATTCAAGATGGCCGCCTGGTGATGTCAGCTGTAAAATGGGCTCCATAGTTTTTGTACCAAAGTTTACTTAAATTCAGTTCTGGACTATCAATGATACAACAGTAATGGACACAAAGGTACTTGCCATCCAATGTCTCACTTTATGAAGGCTAAACTACAACATTGGTCCCATATTTGTGCAAAAACAGTTGAGTAAACTGTTCCTTGGTGAAATCCAAGATGGAAGAGACAATTTCTTTGTTGCACCTATATGGATCTGATACCTCTTCCATGTTCAGTGGATTTAGTCACAGTGATATTCCTGTACAGGCCTCTGCCAGATTTTTCTCATTGCTCCCTGAGGGTCCATGGGTAGTTTTTCCTAATGGACAAGTAGATGTGCCATCAAGCAATGGCACATGGTGGATGACCCAGTTTGAGGAGAGGTTTGGTGCCCCCCAAAATCAAGATGGCCGAATGGTTTATGGGCCTACCATGGGAGACAACATGTATGTTACAGTTACCATCAAACCTTCCAAAGGAGAAATACAGGTAGAAGGAAATAACACCTGGGGTTGGATGGAAACTGTGTTTTTAGCTCTGTGTCAAAAGTTTCTATCCACAAAGCCAACAGAAGACATTAGAGGGGTCAGTATTACAGATAATCAACCCAAACCAGAGTTCAGCACCTCTACCCCAGTGGGGGACCGTGGTCAGGCAAACCCTGTAGGCCTGTGCCACATGGGGAGTCACTTAGGAGAGACAATGGATGGCATCTCTCCAAAGCATACTGACCTGAACTGGAGTCAATCAATTTACAATAGAGTCTCACACTTGCCTGGGGCTGACCAATGTATGTGGTTGTGTGTATTGCTTTCAAAGCTTGAGAAGGCAAAACAAAGAATTACAGTGTGAAATCTCTGACTTGTCTAACACGCTGTCAACTGTCACAGAGCAGAGAAATGGACTTCACCTGAAGTTGTATGCCATCAGACAGGAGCAAAAGAATGTTCGTTCACCCTCATTAGTCTCCACAGAGACCCAAACACCACCAGGTCCACTGCTGGTATGCGCAGAGATTCAAACTCCTCCTGTGCCACAAAAGTTATCGCTTTCTGTTCAGACTGAAGATACATCTACACTCTCAAACTCGGCAACTCAAACAGATGTATATCTACCTAGTATAATCCGTGGCGTGTCCTACTACTCCTCCTCCTCCTCCTCCTCCTACTCCGCTTTACTCACTGCACAGCGGGTCGCATAGGTGTGGCGCTGGATAGAGTGGGGCGAGAGACCTGGTGTTTTCACTACCTGAGATTCCATGGGCCAGGCTTACACCCTACAGTAGAATGGGTTGACTGCGCATGCGCGATGAGTAGTACGCGATAAGTAGTATAGAAAGGGCACTCGATCTCCCTATCCCTGTAGGTGTGGCGCGGGATAGGGTGGGACGAGAGACCTGGTGTTTTCACTACCCGAGATTCCATGGGCCAGGCTTACACCCTACAGTAGAATGGGTTGACTGCGCATGCGCGATGAGTAGTGCGCGATGAGTAGTGTAGAAAGGGCACTCGGTCTCCCTATCCCTATAGGTGTGGCGCGGGATAGGGGGGGACGAGAGACCTGGTGTTTTCGCTACCTGAGATTCCATGGGCCAGGCTTGCACCCTACAGTAAAATGGGTCGACTGCGCATGCGCGATGAGTAGTGCGCGATCAGTAGTATAGAAAGGGCACACGATCTCTCTATCCCTATAAACTAACCCATGGGGGTGAATGAACCCATGGGGGTGAATGAGCCATGGGGTGAAATCCGTGGCGTATGAGGGTCGGCTCATGTGGGTTTCACTTCTTAAGGGTCGGCTCATGTGGGTTTCACTTCTTAATCCATGGCGTATGAGAGTCGGTTCAGATCCCCTGGGGTGGGGACATGCCCCTGAGGGCAGTGGGTGGGTTCAATGAAAGCTCGTATTCATAATGCATATACGCAGACTACAACGGATGACCGTCAACCAACTGTGACAGACTATGGAAATTCTCCGCTTCCAGCCAGTGAGAACGGTAAAAAAATGGCAGACAAAGAACAGTCTGACACTGGGCCTTCAGTGATCCCAGATCAATGTAACTACATCCAGTTTAGGGATTTGCCTATACAATACCACACAAGCTCTACAGAGGCTTTTCCCAAGCATATCCCGACCATAGTGGGCGGCAAGGTTCAAATACAACCTAGCCAGACCCCTGCTAGGTCTACTGTTATATGGAAAATGGAATAGGTCTTTGGATTATGGACGCGGATATTCTCTAATGGACGACGGCTGGATTATGAATGACGGACTAGACGCTTGTAATTCGGAACCCGATATCACAACACTGTTCATTGGTGATTCCATCTTACAAGGCGTCAAAATTCGGGGGCTTTCAAAATCCACTAAAGTCCGCACACACTACTCGAAACATTAATGAAGTGATCCAGAGACCAAACAGTTTGTCAGGAATCAAATCTATCATCTTGCATGTAGGTACCAATGATGTTGGCAGGCCAATTCCCAGGATTTATTCAAGCTACCAAAATTTGGTGAACACTATCAGGAAAATATCTTCCTCTATCAAAATAGTGGTGTCTGCCCTTACCCCTAGGCTGGACTCAAGAGCTAAAAATAGCATGGTTTGGGATGTCAACCAGATGCTTGAGAATTTGTGTTTTGAACTTTTCGACAAGAAGAGAGGGCAGGGAGCATGTAAATAGCAATTTTCTGTTTAATGATGGTCTCCACATTAGCAACAAAGGGACAGCCCTAGTTGTGAAAAACATCCACTCAGTACATTCTATCTTGAAACCAACCCTTGGAACAAACCCAAGGGATACACCTGCCGAAGGTGAGATATGTTGTGACTTTTGTGGTGAGACTGGACACACGCACAGACAATGTAAACACGGTCAGGCTGTGCAGTGCTGGGAATGCAATTCCACAGGTCATAAAAGTAAATTCTGTTATCTATATAATTACATGTACTAGGATTCTAGCAATGAAGAGGCAGCCGGATATAGTGCCATATATGCATCTGACCCTTCAGTCGTACACTGTGATGATCCTAAGAACTGTACGAGTTTGTTAACATGCACAACCATGGAAGCTGTCTGTGATGCTCATAGTTCCATTAACAGATGTGATAAATCATGCAGTGCTATTAGTTTTAGTGATAGCTCATTTACCTACACTGTCCCAATTTTCAATCACTTTGCTCAACTTGTTGACTCTATGGACACTTTACAGTTCCCAAACGTTGACAATGATTATTCTGAGAACTCTATTACATCAGACTCTGACGTTACAGGTACACGTTCTGCCTTGCATGGTGATGAACATTGCAAGTCATTCAAAAATTGTTCCAAGAAACGTAGAACCAGCAAGAAACTGAATTTGGAGAAAAATATCAATAATCACTCATTGTTTAACGATAGTCCCGAATCCAGCGCTACTAGCTTTATCAACATTTTCTCTTACTTTGATGTTCTTCCGAATAATTTCGTTTGCTATTTAAGTATTATTTGTTTTGCCAATGACCATGTGAAATCAGAAACCATCTTCCAAATCTGTTCTGAACAAAGACTATGGCAGTTGAGGGCAAACTTTCTAACAGAGTCTGTGAACTTTGGTCTCCTTTCTAAAGGTTTAAGGATTGGTCATCTAAATATCAGGCATCTTATTCCCAAAACTGATCAACTTAATATCCTCCTCACAAAACCTAAAAAGGAAATCAACATTTTGGGACTCACCGAGACGTTCCTTAAAAAGAGGCACAGTGATAAACTGATTCAGATCCCAGGTTATAAGTCGGAAAGGAAGGACAGGAAAAAATGCTGGGGAGGTGGTGTACTCACCTATATTTCCGATTCGGTGCCCTACATGAGGAGGGTTCGTCTAGAAAATGAGTCCCTTGAAATTATCTGGCTAGAAATTCAGTTCCACAATGCAAAACCCTTTATTATTGATTTATCGTCCACCAAATGCCCCTGTCAGCTGGTTCGAACAATATGAAGATATCATGAGCAGAGTTTACTCGGAGGACAAAGAAATTATTCTCCTTGGGGATTTCAACATAAATACTCTAGAAAACACTCCAAACAAATGGGCTGAAATTACTGAATCCTTCACACTTTCTCAACTCATTAAACCAAACCGCGTAACTTCTGCATCACAAACACTGATCGATCACATCTACACTACAAACCCAGAAAATATATACTACTCTGATGTCTCTAACTTCCAGCTCAGTGACCACTACCCCATATTCCTAGCCCGTAAATGCAATTACAACTACAAATCATTTTTACATAAGAACATCACTTACAGGGCTATGAAACACTTCAAAGGGAGCGAATTCTGTGCTGATCTAGCATCTGCTGACTGGTCAGTTATTGAGGACAAGCTTTCTCCAGAAGATGCACTTGCTGCATGGACTGACACCTACCTAGCTATTTTAGACCAGCATGCTCCTGTTAGGCAGAGAAGAGTGAATCGCTTGAAACAGCCAGAGTGGCTATCTGAAGAAATTGTGTCTGCTATTGCCGAGAGAAATAAATTGTCAAAATCTGATGAAAACAAACAAGTTAAGAATTCAGTAAACAGCCTTATACATAAAGCTAAGCAAGATCACTTCAAATCAATCATTGAAAATAACAGACAAAAGTCATAATTTATGGAAAGTTTTAAATCAATTAAACATGAAACCCTCAAATTCTTCCCCAACAGATCTAATTACAGACGACAAACATCTTCATCATCTCCAGGATATCGCAAATGAATTTAACAACTTTTTCATTCAGACTGCTGAACGTTTATTACCAAGGGAAAGTCTGGACCCTAAACCAACACTGGACAAGCTGAAGGAGTTTACTTCATCTAGATTGCCACCCGGTAACACTTTCTCTATACCTCCAATAACGACGGGAAATGTCTTCACTTACCTTCACAACCTAGATGCATCTAAGAGTACAGGACTTGATGGAATCAGCCTCAAGTTCCTCAAAATGAGTGCATATTTTATTGCCCCTTCATTAACCAAGATACTTAATCTTAGTATTACAACCAGCATTTTTCTTCAGGTATGGAAGGAAGCCAAGGTACACCCACTTCATAAATCTAAGTCTGTCAATCACACAGAAAACTATCGCCCCATTTCCATTCTCCCAACTATTTCGAAAATACTTGAAAAACATGTACATAACTGGCTTTATACATTTATTTCTGCTCATGACATACTGTCAGAAAAACAATCTGGTTTTCGGCCAAAATATTCCTGCCAAACTGCTCTCACAAAACTCACTGAAATGTGGTTACAGGCTATTGATAATGACCAACTTGTTGGGACTGTGATGATTGATTTTAGGAAAGCTTTCGATTTAGTCAATCATGATCTGCTATTACGTAAGCTTAAGATATATGGCTTGAGCGATAAAGCTCTGGATTGGATTACATCCTACTTCACTAACAGATGTCAGAGAGTATCAATTGGAAAGGTGGCTTCTGACACTTTAGCAGTCAATTCTGGGGTTCCACAAGGGTCAGTACTAGGCCCTTTTCTATTCGTATTATACGTTAATGACTGTTGTGATCTTGATTTGTATGCAGATGATACCACATTACACACATCTGATAAATCCACCAGCGTAATTGCCACAAACTTGAACAATGACCTAAAAAATGTTGAGAAATGGTGCAAAGAAAATAAGATGGTCCTACATAAGGGGAAAACTAAGGATATTCTTCTTGGTAACAGTCAAAAACTGAAGAAGAACAGTCAACAGCCATACGTTGTACATATTGGTGACGTAAATGTTGAACAGGTTCCACATGAAAAATTACTACGTTTGCATATTGATGCCAATATGTCCTGGCAAACTCATGTCAATCATGTCTGTCATACCATATCAAGATTACTGTCAGTACTGAGGAAGCACAAGCAGCTATTATCCGTAGAAACTAGACTACTATTTTACAACAGTTTCATCTTGCCTCACATAAACTACTGCCTCAGCATTTGGGGAAACTGTTCAAACAATCTAATTTGCAGAGTATCAAAACTTCAGAAGGCAGCAGCAAGGCTGATATTGAATGAAAATAAATTTACCCCTTCTTCAGTTTTGTTTGCCAAACTAAATTGGCAAACCCTTCCCGATTATGTTAAATTCGTGAAGGCAGTAGAGGTGTACAAATCCATGACAAATGACTACCCCAATTATATGAGAGAACTGTTCTCGATTAATGACTCACATTATATGTCATTGAGATCATCTTCTAAAAAGGCACTTCGAATTCCTTTCCCTCACTCTGAACTGTACAAGAAAAGTCTTAAATACTCTGGTGCGATTCTATGGAATTCTTTAGAACCCGCAATGCAATGTGCTCCCTCAGTACGTTCTTTCAAATACATGTACATAAAGAATCTCAGTGACAGAAAATGATTGTTCAATCATCCAATTTTGTATTCTTCTCATGACCATTCGTATGTATTCTCTGTATATAGTCATGGTAGTGCTTGTGTGCATGTTGTATATTCTGAATTTGTGTTTTTGGCTGAGGGCCTCAGGGAAGATCAGCTTTTGCTGACGGAGTCAGATCATGTATTTGTTTACCCTCGTTAAATAAAGCTGATTATTATTATTATTAATCTACAGAAAACTCATTAGCAATCTTTATTCTGAGAAACGCAATAACCAGGAATTAATGACAATGAAGGGAGTTGTTACATATGAGAAATTAACTTTGGAATTGAGAGGAAAATGTCTTCTCATGTTTTACTCACACGTGGAAACTCGTTTACATGTAGCTTTGCTTGAGTATCTCAAAAGTGGATAATACAAATAGAATCCTACGAAAACTCACACTAATACTACACTATCAAAATTAACTCACTTTTTTCTCGACTTGCCAAAACCACCTGCAGTCTACACCCGACAAGTAAATGTCACACTATATAGGTTTATTTAGAATGGGGAAAGCGACAGAATCCTAAGAAAACGGTCTATAAAGATGGGGAGTGGAGAATGTTGAACATTTCAAATTTTATTGATGGTCATGCAGCAATTAATCCTATTCTGTTTATATAAGGACAATATTCTGAGAATTAGTGGATTTAGAAAACACATATTAATCATTATACTTGCATATATTCTTCAAGAATGCTTAGTGATATTGAACAACACGAGATATCATGTGCCAAGAATGAGGGGAATTTCAATCCAACATGAGACAGAACTACTGAGCTTGACCCATTCATAGATTTCATTCACCATATCTCTGGGATACATGTACCACAGACGGTAATCAATGTGCACATACATTATTTTGTGACTCTTTGATTTAGTTGTCAATAAAAAATTTTAATAGAAATCTAATCGAAATTATGGTCAGATCTTGACATGGATCATTCATCAGTATCATCATTCATGTCAGTAACATGGACTTCCTAATATCCGCATATACACTATAACAATTCAGGCTATAACATTACTCCAGATGAATATATAGCCGATGAGGTACGAGGGATATCAGAGGGGAGGAGAGAGTGGCCAATTTGCTTCTATAAGTACATATAGTCAGCATGGCGATATTTATCGGCGTACCGAACTCCATGTTTGTTTCCAAACGGCGAACAAACATTTTTTCCATCACACTGGATTATATCTACAAATATGAGGATGCATATTAATATCAATTCCACTTCTTATATTCTTGGTGAATTAACTCGGGATCTTGCCTTTGTATGTTTTGTCTGGTATCAGTGATTCAAATACCACTATAATGACATTCGAAATATTTGTATACGTTTCATATAACCGAATTGCGGCTTTTTCTAGTTGCATCGGCATCTAACATG
>JAVTVY010048814.1:0-23452 GCA_036873755.1 Hanleya hanleyi
CGCGACGTCCTCCACCCTCCAGCTCGCCATCCTGGTATAGGTATCGAACGCCAACACCAGAGGGAAGCTTTTCCTCTTTGAGACCAATGGGGCGACCAGCAACAACAGAAGAAGGTTTTTGTGTCACAGCCACAAGCTTGATGGCATCCTTAGGCTTCTTACCGGTGAGGCGGGTCACTTCTCCGTTCAGGGCCCTAACGACGGCAGGCAGTCGAGCCACCCACTCCGTTGAACGCGCCCCCGACGGAAGTCGCATCTCCTGGGCGTATTGGTGCCCAAACAACCGCTCAGCCAGGGTCCGGTTAAAGCGCTCCACGATCCCCTGGTCCCGATGAATGTCCACACGACCGCGTCTGACAGAAACGTCATGCTTGGCCAGTAGCTGGCTCACCGCGCCCATAAACTCGCGCCCAGGGTCAACCTGAAGAAGCTTCGGGCAGCTAAGAGGGCTCCGCTTGTAGATGCGGGAGAGAGCGTCAGCGACCTCTTTGGCTTCTTTTGTGGCCAGAGGCTCGGCCTCCTTGTAGCGCGATGCCACATCTACAATCGTGAGCGCATACTTGTAGGTTTTGCGACCACGGGGGAAGCGGTCGTGTGGTAGAAAGAGCAGGTCGGCTTGATGAACCTCGTTCGGCATCTTCACACCAAAACGCGGGCGTGGAACATGGCGAGGGCGTGGAAGATAAATCTGCCAAATGGCCTGCTTCTTGAGCCATATTCGGGCCATATCTTCGGAGACCCTGGCTGCTGCGGCGAGGTTCTTGATAGCCGCTAGCCCCTTCCAGTAACCGCTCGGGCTGTAGTAGTGCCCCGCGAGGCGTCGGGATAGCTTTTTCGTTTCACGACCCATTGTAGCTGCTGTAGTGCCGACATTCCAAGAGGTGAAAGTCTCTAATATTGGGCTACTTTATAGGCTACGAGCCCCGTCACGCCCATTCCTAGAATGACAAAGGCGATCTCCCGGTCTTTTTGGTTACCTGAAGGTACGTACACGTCTGAAAGACGTGGCTCTGGGCCGAGAGGGTCAAGTATTTTGCCCGTGACTTGTGAGTACTCGCGGATTGCGGCATCGACGTCATGGAATGTGCGAACGGCGTGTCCCTGTCGTCGGAGCTCTTCGTTTATCCAGTCAAGCCTTTCGGTTCGCTTTTTTGTCCATGCATCCCGTGTAGCCTGGAGCTGTTCTATAGCCTTGTCATGACGTTTGCGCTCTTCGTCAAGACCCGAACTTCGAAACTTTGAAAAGAGGTAATTCGACCCACTGAAGGCAAGAGCATTGACCAGAGCTCCACCCACTAGCAAGGCAATCGAGGCCATGTTTTATACGCTGTTCCCGCTGGTGCGGCTACTGTTGTTACCTGGCTGACATCTTCACTGCCACTGCCACTGAAGGCTAGCTCAGACAGCCTGTCTTTCTTTTTGGTTAGAGCCTTGCTTGCGGCACAGTCATCAATGATGTACAAAGTGTGTTCTCCGGCAAATAGGCGATAGAATGCTCGCAGATAGTCGTGGAGACGCTCGCCGGGGTCGACTATGTAGATCTCTGGGTCAGCCCAGACCCAATGTCGGGATAGGTAGGAGCTGTTGTAGCGAATCGTGGGACAAAGGATGACGATGTGCTCAAAGACACCACGGAAGTGGCCTTCGAGCAGGTCAAGGGCGAAACC
This sequence comes from Hanleya hanleyi, assembly GCA_036873755.1. Lineage (NCBI taxonomy): Eukaryota > Metazoa > Mollusca > Polyplacophora > Lepidopleurida > Hanleyidae > Hanleya > Hanleya hanleyi. The sequence continues at coordinate 1,668 of JAVTVY010048814.1, forward strand.
CGTCTTACCACACCCTGTCTGGCCACATATAATAGCGGAGTGGGGGTCTTTGGGAAGCAGCGGGGCTGCGCCATTAATTGAGCACTTCTTTGAGTCGGCCATCCTCGATATTCATTTGTGCATCCATGACGATGTACAGATAAACGTTCAATGCGCCGGCCGGCTCTGCTTCCTTTGTGATCTGGATGGTGATGCCCTCGCTGGCATTCACCACTCTTCGGCCGCTCCCATGTAGTCCGTCATCGTCCGTGACTCGCAGATCCAGCCATAGTCCATATTTTGTGGTCAGGAACTCCCCCAGGGAGACGTCTGCCAGATCCAGGTCTTTTGCGGTCATTGCAACCTCGTATTGACGTTTACTACCGGCTGCGAACCCTTTCTTGGTCTCATCCCACAGCTGGTGCGCTCTCAGTCCTTGACTGTACAGCTGATTCGGCACCCCCTCGATGCACACCTCTACCTTCGTGATGAGCGGATTATAGAAGTCCTCAGTGTCGCGAGCCCAGGGGTCAGGTTCTTCGAACAGCATAAGAATGCCCTTCATGCTGCGAGCGGGCACGTTCAGGTTGATGTTCCAGAGAGTGTCAGACTTGTGACGTGTCAGTTTGCGGTGGCGGAGCACCCTGTCGTAGAGGATGGCTAGGCGTCCTGTATACTGGGTTCGGATCAATCTAGCGAGATCATTCTGCGTGACCATTTCGAACTCTAGGCAGATGTTTTCAATATTGTAACTGGCGGCTTCATCATCCTCTGCGACGATCACGCGACTGTAGTCGTTGAATGTCAGTTCGTACTCCAGACGATCACCAAGCGCACTTTGGTAGAAAGGCATGTGGCCGTCCAGCAACTCGAAGTCAAGCGGGACAAAGAAGCGGTTGCCGTATGCCCGCGCTATGGCTTTATCTGTTTTCTTGTTTTCAGCATTCCCGGCACCAACCCGAAGCTTTGTCGTGTTCTGGGTTTTGCCAGTATCTATACCCTGGTAGGCTGCATTATTGCGCTCTTTGACTGTTTTCCACAGGTCGCGATAGCAGTAGTATACGTCGGAGTCGTCAATGCTCATAACCTCATTGCCGCTGATTTTGATTGTTGTCTTCTTTATGATTGCGCGGCCCAAATTCTGAACCACGGTTCGATTCACGTTGGATGATTTCAGTTCGATGTTGAAGGCGAGGCGGGCGGTCCCAGGAACGATAACATCGTTCACTCTGAGATTGGGAAAGCGCACCAGTAGCTGTTGGTTCTGATTGATAGTGCTGGGGTTGTTTGTGATCACAACTGCCTGGCGAATCCCCTTGATCCCAAGTGGCTCGCGAAGTCTGCGGTAGGGATTAAGCTTGCGACCGTATTGTGAAGAAGCCATCTTGTTGAAGTGATAAGCTGTGTCTATTCAATATGGCGGACTATTGCTCAATATGGAAGCCTATGATGTTGATACCGGCCGTCTCGACAAGACAGAAACGAGGAGGGACGAGGAAACGGACGATGTCGATTTGTCAACAGACAGAGTGGGCCCTTCGGACGCGCAAGCGCAGGAAGGTGAGCGCCCTGTCTCTCTTCAGCGAGAGATAGTCCAGACAGCTGTCGATGACTACTACAACTACCAGGTAGAGAGGGGGCTTACTCCTAACCTAGGTAGGGATTACTCGAGGTTTGAACTCACGATTGACGGGAAGCTGCGCCTTGTGGCTTACCCCAACTTGGACTTAATTAACCTTCGTACAGGCCGACCTCTCTCCCTGTCCACGGTAGCTGGGGTGCGTGGCGGTAGCAACGCGATTCGGGATGAACTAGGGTTTACAGACTGGCGCAGACAGTCATCGAGAATGCTGCCCCCTCAGGCTGTGGTAGCTCTACAGACAGCGAGCGAAGAGCTTGGTGGGGCTGCAGCGGCGGTAGAAAGCGTTGAACTCCAGGACCTCGACGGAAGAGCCAAGGTAGCCACAGATGCTGTTCAGAAAATGGAAACGGCCTTCTCGGACGCGCAAATCGATGAAGTCCTCGGCACCATGAGCGACCCCCCTTTAAATCTCCGAGAGCTGCGTGGGCTTGACAAAGCCCTCCAGACCATTCGGGGTGAGCTCACCAACAACCTGGCCAAGCTGTCAGCATTGGATGACCGCATTGCTCTCGAGGAAGGAAAACTGAATGAGACTGACGTAGATGAGTTCTCTCGAAGGCGCGTCGCGGAGCGTGTTCGAGAACTAAAGGATGAGCGGGCCGCCCGCCTTGAGGCTGCAACTGCCAGTCGGGAGGCTCTTCGCTCACAGATTAACCGAATCCGTGAGACGATAAACCGCGTCCTCAACGAAGATACTACCCTGGCTGAGCGACTTCGCACATTGTTCAGAGAGCAGGGGATAACCGTTGTTAGCATCCTCACTGCGCTGGGCTTCACCGTGTCCACGCTAGTGCTTGCTTTGACGAGCGGGGGCACCCCGGCCCCAACACCGACTCCTTCCAAGCCAGGCGTTCCGACGAGCGGGACTGTAAAAGAGTGGGTCAAGAAACACCTACACGCCCTCGGCCGAATCCTCGCAAAGCTTGCCGGAAAAGCCGCGGCGGCGCTGCCCGGCATAATTGGGAGCATTGTTTCCTGGCTTCTTAGCCGTATGTCGGAAACTGTTGGATGGCTTGCAAAGAATATGTTGTCCTTGGTTGTTGCGGCTGCGGGGCTGCTTTATGTGGTGACTCGCGACTGGCTAACGAAATAGCCAAATGGTCACCTGCCCAGCTACGATGACACCGACGATGATTGCGGTCTTTTCGTCGTCGTGTTGACTAGCTGGGACCGTGGAGGCAGCGACATCTCGCGAGGACTGAACCGGCGCGGTGGGAACGGCATGATCCAGCGTCGCGGTCTTGCCGCTCGCCGTGGGAACCACTCCTTTTTCTCCCGTCCTGCCGCTCGCCGTGGAAACCACTCCTTTTTCTCCCGTATCTCCTTCTGCGTTTGGAGGAGCGACTGTTGCGTTAACGTCCGCGTTCTCGCCCAGTTTTTGATTTTCTGTTGCGACTACGATCTCATTGTTGTAACCGGCGATATGGCCTATGGGGAGCAACATGTCACTGGGCGCCATGTACAGACCGATTCCGAACACATAGTTAACTTTGGAGCCTGCATACTGCAGGACGTCTTGGTAGCGTTTTATCGCTGATGAGAGGTCAACTGGAGAGGAGACCGCATCCTCGATGTTGGCGAGAAACTGCTTCTGCGCGTCAAATGCTGTGCCCTCTCCTAAGATCCGTGTGCGCGTCTGAGCCTGGGCGCCGAGGATGGCCCATACATACGTTCGAATGGAATCATTAACACGCTCGACGCCTGCATGTGTGAAGCCCTCCGATCTGTCCAGCATGAACGTTGTCCACGCCTTGTCAGCCTCCGATCCCTGCGCAATGTAGTCAATGTGAAAGTGTTTTTTCCGGAAAGTAAACGAATGCCAGGTTGGGTCGTACGGTTTTGGAAGTCGCATGTAGCCTGCGTGTGTGGCATAGAAGTAAATCGTTCCTATCCCGCTGTTTTCGCTCTGCTGCTGTCTCCAATCGGCATGCGGCGACACCCCAAACTCTGCACAGATGCGCTCATATGCTCTGCGGTCAAATGGATTGCTAAATGCCGCCCAGGCGTCGTCTTGAGGGAGCGGGGCCTGGATCTCTTTTAGGATCCTCCTGATCTGGAAGTAGACATGGAAGGTGTAGAGGGCCCGGGTGTGGCTAGCAGTTCGTGCGCCAGCGGCTAGGTGGTCGCTCACAGACACGCTGCAGCCGGTCGTGGCGCACCACACGGCGAAATTCAGTTGATTCTGCCAAAACTGCAAGGGATTAGAGCGCCATGCCTGAACAAGCTGGTCGCTTTTCACTTTAGGCAGGCAGTATTTCACAAATACATCAGGAAACTGGGCCGCAAAGCCACCACTTGCTGTGTTCACCAGGATGTCTTGGTGAGTGAATGTCGTCCCAGTAACACTCGTTCCAGCGGTGTACACCCCGGCCGCTTGGTAGGTGGCCTTTGTATTGAAGCTGAAGGCGTGTCTATCCATGTGCAATCCTTGCTATGTATGCAACACTAAGCAACATTCAAAATGGCGCAGCAGTCGACCTCACGCATGCGCTCAAGAACCAAAACGGACAATACAAAGTAGCACTGCTCGAGCTCACTTTCTACCCACTATGGGAGAACGTCCCAGCCGGAACTAGCTTCTCTGTTGGTGGAAAGCTTGTGGCTGTCCCTAGCGGTTATTACAATGTCTGTTCCCTTAATAAAGAGGTCTTCAAGCCACACAGGGCGGGCCTGGAGATAAACCATGCCACCGGTCGACTGACGTTGACGACCGACAGTAGCATACAACTGTTTGGCCTTGCGCGGCTCCTGGGATTCTCAAATCATGACAGTACCCTGACTGGGACAGTGCAGGGCGACAGCTTCCCCACACTAGCACCCTATAAAGAAGTGTTCGCTCACCTGGGTGAGGTGAGCACATCGCACAATCTAGTGGGGAAGGCAGTGGAGACGGCTGGCACAAGCACTGCATACCCTTGTGTGGCCTACCCTTCCACTCTTCTCAGAGCTATAGCTGTGACCGGTGAGGGAATAAACTGCGGAAAAACCATTTCTTTCCCTAATCCACAGTATAAACCACTAATATCTGGCCCTATCCCACAGCTAACGTTCTCCCTGTTAGATAGGTCAGATACACTTGTAAAGACTGCTTATATCAGTGTAACTCTTGGTATTCATGACAACGATGGTTGAATCCGCTGGGCCCAGATGCAGCGATTTAGCCTTAAGCGATCTCGCGGATACCGAAGGGTTTGGCGACGCGGGTCACAATGACCGCCTATACGGCTTTCAGTTCAGAAACGGCTTATACCATCGAAAGAAGCTTACGCCAGGAAAAAACACGGATGTAAGTTTCAAAGACCTTGAAGATATTAACACGGGAAACACGCGGACGCACGTGAGATATAGCCTCGTTAAAACGAAAAAAGGACAATGGACTCTCGCCGAAAGTGACAATGTGGGCTGTCTCATTGACCTTAATGTGGTCGAATCGGGAGTACAGGTCGATAAATTCGGGTTTGTGAGAAACGTTTTTAGTCGTGGTACGGCATTCCTGTCCTACAGTCCGGTTGAAAACAACGTCAAAATACACTTCCAGGACTGGAAATTCTATTTAAGAAGCACTGATCCTCGAGGGGCTCTGGTAATAAATACATCGTTACCCGCCCTGACCACTCTTCCTTCAGACTCAACTATCGTTGCTGCAATACTCTTACCGCCCGCTCCCGCTCCCGATAGATTCGTGGACATACTACCAGATCTCCAGATCAAGTGGCTAGATAAGCACGCTGATGCCGAGTTGCGGATTTTCTTTGCTCTCAGCGCAGTTAATAAGCCTGTCGTGCATCTGTCGTTAGAGGGCATAACTACTCGAGTAGGGAACGATGTGACCGTGGGCAACATCTTCCTAGCTGAAGGCGTCGGCTTAAAATCTCTCAAGGTGTTCAACCGCCCCTTGGATAACCTCGATTTAGATATTCTTGACAACAGCATATAGATTTATCATGGGACTATATCCAACATTGGACGAGGCCGAATCCGCGCATGACTACAGGCTAAAGCATATCTGTGATATCCAACATGAACTCTCCCAAGATCGTGATTCTCGGTCGAGTTTGTACAAAAAATACCGCAGAGCGGTGAATGCTCTAGATGGCGTTGACTCTGCGCTTGCCACAGTGGCTTTGGGCCTCGGCGCGACTGGGGTCGGCCTCTTGTCGACTATTATTGCCGCACCCGTTGTTGTGGCGCTTGAAGTCGCGGCTCTTTCAAGTGGTTTGGCTGGAATAGCGTGCAAGTTCATATCTCGACGCCTGACCATCAAAGCTAAAAAACACGATGAAATTCGTGTCCTAGCGTCATCAAAGTTGGATTCCATCGCAGATGCTATCTCGCAAGCACTTGTGGATAACAAGATCTCTGATAGCGAGTTCCGTCACATCCTAGCGGAGAAAACTAAATATGATGCAATGAAGAACGCGATCAGGGCTAAATCGTTGAAAGCATCCCATATCAGCCAGGAAGAAAAAAAACGCACTTCTGAAGCAAGGCAGGAAGGAAGCAAGGAAACAGTTTGCCAGGGCAATCGACATAGAATCACGATAAACTGCTTTCTACAGGCGGATTATTAAGGACGCCATGCGCAGCCCCTGCCACCCGGAACCTTTTTCGGCGCATTAGCATATCATGTTAAAGCCATGGCTGACACTGCAAATAAGACATGTCGTCGATCGATGGTAAAATGCTAGCCAACATGGCCTATCATGCCGCTGTCATTAGCGGCTTAGCGATAGGTTATGCTCGTCTGGGCAAAATTGTTTGGAAAGGCCCTGCCCCCAAGTTAGATTTCACCGCTATGACGTAGGAATGCTTATTGCGGACGTCGGCCTAGCCTTAGCCACAAAAGATTTGCTGATTAAGCAAGGAATCCTCCCTGCCGATATATTGAAGTAGGCGCTTTATATCGCCTCTTACCCACCATACTATAACACTGCGTGCGGCTATTGAATGTGTAAACGTGTAAATATGCGCCGACCCAAATACTCAAGCCTGAGCAAACAAACATTCCTCACAGACGTGACCCAGCTAAGTCTATTTCGGGTAGGTGTATAGAACTTGCATATATCCGTTGTGAGGCCTGGCTTCATTCACAAAATAGGAAGCCTTAAGCAAATACAGTGTTACTCTGAGTGTTGTATGTGGGTCACTATTGATTTTCTCTCGGCTCATGTCAGAATGAGACAGCACTTGTATGAGACTGTGCATTCGTATCCTAGCAACGATAACAGGAAGTGAGGCGTTGCACAACACTCTAGTAGGTTTATAGGGGTGATTTTAAACATGTATTATCGTCCGTGGAAGACAGCCTAGGCAAGGCCATGCGAAATGTTAATCGTGTCTTCCAGTCACGTCTCACAAAAGGGGGTTCGATCCCTACCTGACTGCTCTTGGAATGCTTGTTCCGAACTCTTCTCACAAATATTCTAGACTCATTTCGAATTGTCTAGGATGCCACGGCGGAGAGTTATTAAGAGCAATTGAGTCCCAAATACTTACTTTAATAAAGAACAAGCCCTCACATGGCCACGAAGCCATGTGAAGAGGAATACGTCACAGGCCACGAAGCCATGTGACGGGGACTCAGTGAGACGTGACACACCGTTTTTGCATTTTTTGACCCCCGGCGTAGATTAACTCCCCCCCCTGCTGTGCTGGCCCTGGGACCCGTGAATTGGCCCTCTTTTTTTCAGTCCTACGGAATGATCGGTGTGGGAAAATAATATATAGTAAGACAGCCCGGGGAATCCCCGCGGTCATTCTTAAGGGACTCTGGTGACGTGGTGGAGTTTTGTAAAAATAAAACAGGAGGGGAGGGGAGGGGGGTGGTTCCCCCCCCCCCCATTTTTTTTGGTATGCCCCCCCTGGGGTTTTTTGTGCTGATAATCTCTGTCAAAAAATCTGCTCTCTGAACAGCTTCCACAAAAAAAGTCCGACACCCTAGAAGTCCTCTAGGCACCCCCACGCTATCTGCTCTTCCCTCAGCCTGAGGTCCATTCACCCCCCCTGCTGCTAGAGGCCATATTTTACAATTCATTAGTCCACTAAAGATGTGAAGAGGCAGAGGCACTAAGATTACTGAACAAAATGAGCCCTATCCAACCTATCATCAGCGAAGTCATTTGTTTTTCGCAAACATCTGAGTGGGGTGGTATGGCCGGTCCTTAAATTATGTGAGCCTTCTTGACCAGCGCCTAGCTACCCTGCGCAAAAGGGCAGCAAGACTTCTTGTAAGGGCAACATGACTTCCTGTAAGGGTAGCAGGACTTCCGCTAAGGCCAACGGCACCACTATCACCTTTTTCATTTGTGTTCTATCGCCAATACTGGAAACTAGCATTGTGATTCGAGGATGATGAAATGCTCATTGACAAGCTAGTCAAATATTTAGTCATGTCTGTATTTGGTATATTGGAGTGCAATATTCATAGATTGAGTTTGTCGTTGAAATCCCATACCCGAATCAGGAATACAAATGATGCAAAAACCAGAACTGCAGTTCTGTATGCCAGTCCTGGAACTTTGGATTTCAATCACGCTTTTGGCGACTCGGTTGGCAGGATAGGCAACCCGGGAACCAGCCTCATCCCTGTTCAGTGCTTCAAGCTGACACTTTGTCCACAACATTATGAATAACCATTTCTATAATACAACTAAGTTCGATCATTAGAGAAATTGTGGTCAACAAATATAACATGGATTACTGATGAGCTTATTCCATTGATTATTTAACTGATAAATATGAATCTGGTAATGGGACTCCTTCAATGATGAAGCAATGGTAGCACAGTCAACTGACATGCATGGCAAACCCAGTTCATCGCGGTTGAACTTTCCAAAAATTTGCTACTAAAACTCTCTGACTAGTGGCATATCCTATTGAAAAAAATCTGGACATGCTTGCATAATACTATAGGTTTGCAAGATATCACGGAGAAGCTTAACCATGGGACATGGTGGGATCTCAAAAACTGCATTATAGTAATCTGATCTTGAAAGGCAAGGTTATGGAAAGAGCTTAACCCAGACATATTGTGGTAAATTTTTAACCGTTTAGCTCCAAGTGTAGGGAGAATATTTCGAGGACATCGCCTACCAAGATCAGACACGCCTGGACCCAATATCGCAAGGGAAGAATCAACTGATACTGATTATGCCACATCCACTGGCTATATCTTGGAGAAGACTGAAGGGATCATCAGATTTAGTGTTTTGTTAGTATTTTAGTATCCATGTGTATGATAATGGTGGTCGTCTCCGACTGGGCATTGTTCCGCACAGAAGTCACTTAATCAGTTTTCTCGGCCAAAGCAATGTGTAAACCAGCCTTGTAACAGATATCCATTTTAGGCTTCAATGTTCGCTGATGGCGAACAGCTTGATATCCAAGATGGTGTACTAACAGGGATTTTTAACCATAAAAAGCTCGCCAAGGAACGTATCTTAGTCAATGTACACGTATGACCTAAGCATACTCAACTGACTCAACTAAGTCCACTGTGCCGCGAGTTGAGCCAGGGTCGACCTCGTTGAAGAATGCTATTGTTTACGAGGTTATACTAAGTTACTGTTTGATCATACAAGTAGCAATGGGACTATTGATGTTTGTAGAGGTCTGGAAGAGCTCCCAACCGAAGGGAATGCGTATAGAGACCCGCCGTTCAGGCCCGTCCCATTTGGACTTGGTTTCTTCTCCGTTCTTCAGGAGAAGCTTCTCTAAGTTTGAATAGTAAGTTTGAATAGGGAACTTATACCAAAGATGAATGACAGCCAGTTTGGTGTCTATTCTCAGAAGCCAGCGCATTCTATCAGTAGTAGCTGATGTGGCTGCATGATGCAGCAAGGTTAACCCACATTGTGCTGGAATTTGACTAATTTTATATATTGCAGGTATCAAACTACATGAATGAGTGTCTACTGATGCCAAAAAATCCTTTTAAGTCACCCAAAAGTAGATTTTTGTCTATCGATTCACCTACGTCACATAACCGTCGAAATAAGTGATTCTCGGCAGCCATTTTGAAAAGAATGGCCGCCATCTTAAAATCCACCCTTTCTGGTGCAGCAAAAGTGTGGTGATCAGCTTCCTTGGGTACGCAAATGTGGGTATAGCCGTTTAAATTAACCTTCTATGTGTCTTAGAAGTGCCGATTTGCGAATTTGATGGTTTCTAATGGCGGCCATTTTGAAATCCAAGATGGCGGCCAACTATGGATTTTCAAGCCGGACTCCCCCTCTAAAAATGAATAATATGTGTTTCTCTGTCACTACGCAAAGTTTCATGCTTTTATCACAATCACAGTGCACAATCGACCCATTTTTTGTTACATATCTGCCGGACTATAAATAATTATTTGCAATATTGTATTCCGTTCACATGAAATTGTCAAGAGACGATGCTTTGTACAGTTCTTCGCCCGTTTTTCGAGCATCTAAGTACAAGAAACTGAGGGATTCATTTAATCTTTCTTTAGAAAAATGTTCGAAATCTTCATCTTGATTTTTTTCACGAAGGTATTCCCTGAACATATTCGCGCTCTTTCTGTTGGCCTTAATAGTATTCTTAGGTGTAACCTTAGGCCGCTTCTCAATTATTTTCGCCCCGGTGTGGGTGGCGAACCGTAGGTCAACCATATTTTGACAGCTGTTCGGTACAGGTGTACCGCGCAAAGCAGACGAGATTTTCATGCAAATTCTGATTCATTGAGCCATCGGATTGGCTGAAAAGGCATAATCGTCAGCTCTTTTATAGGAATACTCGATAGGTGAAATAACAAAATTTAAATTAGCAATTCTATCAATATGTTGCTTTTCTATCCTTTGAGTGGAGAAATATTTCATTTTAATGGTCTGAAGCGGCGATCCGCCATGTCTGTTTTCTCACGTGAGGGTTGTATTTTATGCCCTGGGACCTTTTCCATTAAGCGGCCCGATCGACCACACCGTTCCACTGTGACCACAGCAGGGCGATTTTTCGCGTGATCGGTCAGACCAGTCAGACGTTGACATGGAAAGATCCGGGTGTACGGATTTTCACACCCTAGTAAACTGACCAATGGAAATGCTACGATTTAGGTTGAGGGATAATAATCTCCCCTATATGCAGACCTCCTCCAAACTGGAAATCCATCGTGTGAGAGAACGATGCCCGGAACTATTTCATGTAGGCTTACATGTACGAGAGATCAAAGTTTGCGGCAACTGCCATAACTGAAGTTATTATACCTCACTGTGCATTCGTTTATTGTAATTGGTTGAGACACCATCACGTGATATTCCGCAATTCTCGGTGTCTTCTGAAAAAACAGCGTGATGTCTCGCGCCGATATCACACGATCACGCGCTTACTTCACACGGCAGAGGCAATGTCACACGGTCTCGCGCAGTTATCGCCCGTGAACAGACTCTTTCGTAGCATTGTCGTATGTTGTGCTGTCATTCCGCTGTAATCACGATGGCGTGTACAGACGGAAAGCGTTTTACGTTAGGTTTTCGCTGCCTTGGTTTTTCTCTTTACACTGTACGTCTATTTGTATTGTTTATTTTTTTCGGTATAATAAAACAGGTATTGCATGCTGTGAGTTGTGATATCACGATTTGTCAGCTCTCGAAGGTGATGTACGACTCGTGCTCCGAACTCGTTGAACACCACCCCCTCGAGCTGAACATTAGGACATTGTTCTTGCCAATTTAAAGTCACTCTCCAAATTTAGAAATATTCGATGCATCTCATCAAAAGATATGACCCGGACAACAAATAGTCATGAAAGAAAGACAGAAGTACACCAATGTTCAGAGTAATAGTGATTACAACAATATGTTTTGAACAGACGATATTTGATTATCACAGATCAAACAAAAACTCTAAGGAGGAGCTATGATACAGAAATATCGATTTTGTCCCTTTATATCCATATCACCACTCGAATCATTTGCAACTATATGACCCAGGTGAGTGTTTCAGGCACAATATTTAATTGATCGCCAATCAGATAGAAATCGGTGATGGCGGTGGGGAGATGGACATATTTAACATATTGGGCCTCAAAGAGCATACGTGTAGATATACTTGTACTACACTGTAATAATTGGTGACATGTTTAACGTCTCAATATGAAACCTGATTTCGTCCCAACTGTTGGGACATGTGAGTAGGCCCCCACGTATGTTTCATCTAGAAACAGCTCCGTGTTTCAAATTGAAACACATGTCATCTTCACATGAGTTAATGATGTCTCAATATGAGACATGTCTTCGTTGAGCATGTTTTCGTTTGAAACATGTGACGTGCTTTTCAGGTTAACAGTGACTTATGATAATTTTAGACAGATATATATTTTGTACATCTTAATCCCTGAAGTGAACCTATATATCATGGAATAGAAATTGTTCATTTAACAATAATGTGCTGAAGTTCTGATTAACTATATCACTTATTCACACTTGATTCTAAACTTGTATATTTATAGATATTAACCTAACTGATAATTTACCCAAGTTGCCATATTGGTCCGTTGTCAGGACACTGCTTAATCCCGCACACAGGGCGCAATTCTTAGCAGGGGTACAATATAATAACAAGCCTACAAATATCGACCCGCGATTAACTATCTCTGTTCCGGCACGATAATCGATTAAATTTCATTTCAGTTTGGGGAATGGAATACGGATCGCAGATGATTAATTGAATCACGGAGCGCTGTGTTCGTCAGGAGTTGTTAAAACAATGATCACATTGAGGGATGAGGTAGAAACGCTGTTGAAACACACCAAATACTATTTAATATTCTCATACGGGTGAAGAATAATGCACCCTCTGTCTTTTTCTGATTTGGTGTAATATGTGTAAATAATTAGCAGTTTCGAGACGCTACTTTGGCGGCGGCTTTATGCTGCCATAGTCGTTCGAGACCGATCAAACAGTTCTAATTCTCCCCATAAAACTAGGCTAATTTCCTGCAAGCGAGAAGCGGTCACGTTTTCAATGATGCAAGCAAGACGTCATGATGTTCCAGAAATATCAAGTCGGTATCACTGATCAGTATTCTTAGTTCATGTGAAATACGTTGTAAAGTCGTTATCTAGAGTATGATGTATCTCAGTCACGCTTTGAATGTGACTGAACATTATGGGGAATTTGAGATACACAGGTTCATGCGGTCCCTAGCCTCGAGTTAAGCGGAATTACACACAAGTTACGAAAAGCACCGCCATAGATCTTGCAGGCGACGCTCATAGTTTACATGCGATATGTATCGCCAAATTTGAGAAACTTCGAGTGGAGGAGCTTGATGATATAACCCTGTTTTACAAGTTTCTGCAATAATGTTTTGTTGATTTGATTAATATCATCAAATTTAATTTTACTAGCAAATGCTTTGAAACAATGCCGAACGCCGGTGCCCCATTGTATTACTTCCGTGATTAAACAATACTGGAATTCCACTGACCGTAAATATTGCCAGTTCTCGTTAATTATGACGAGAAATTATGTGAAATTTACAGTAAAAATTTTGCACTCGTTCACCGATTTGCAGCCAGTCCCACAACTAGCTTGTCCCAAATCCCGATACATTCGGGATACGAATCGGGGCATTAATGCATTTTTACCTACCCAGTCAGAAAAATGGTGATACTTATCACCCTAAAATGGTGATGACAGCATCACCAGAAAAAGGTGTTGAGATAGAGCCATCAACCTTTTCCACCATCACCTTAAAGGGGTAATGGCTATCCCCGTAAAAGGACGACGACTATCTCCCTAACACTGTGAACAAGCTGTGGTGACAAAGTGCCAAAAAATCACCAGTAACTTGCTTTGTTTTCCTACTGGTCTTCTTTTGATGAAAGCGATGATTTAAAGAAAACGTGACCACTAACGGTATTGTGCGTTCCGTTTTGAGACTAATCCACACTGCTGATTTTCCTTATCGTCACCAGTTTCCTCGTCCCCTTAAACTAATGATACTGGTAACGTTTGTATAAATCACCGTTTATGTTACAAGCGTTTAGTCCGTCATTCATAATTCAGCCGTCGTCAATTAAAGAATATCCGCGTCCATAATCCAAAGACCTATTCAATATTCCATATAACAGTATTAGCACTAAATTCAAAAGGACAATCATAGTATACATAAACATCTGCCCAAGATGTATTTCCGCTAATGGTGACAAATTAATAAATCACCGATCATATCTGAGCGGGCAGTCTTTGATGTCAAGGGCCGAGGCACAGGTAGAGATAAATGTTCGTGCGCAGGGGTGAGTATTTCGCTTATTGAGATTATCGGTCACGCGCAGACGATACCGAGGTTCAACTATCCGTATCTGTTGTTTATCACCAAATCTGAGCGGAAATCATCAGGAAAGGTCCAGATACGTTAAGGATCGTATCTCATTTGCTGGGAAAAGCTGTTCTATATTGTTCAGAACTTGTTTTTCCAAAGCGAAGTCGTAGTTTGATATCGCAAAGTGATTCGGTATCTACAATTATCGCGAACACATACACGCACAGCTATAAGATTGGAGGTATTGATATTATGAGAGGCCTTTACGTATATATATATATATTACACAACTTTTCGCCCATTGCACGCCGCCACTCGTTTTCGCTAAATTTCTAAACAATTCCGATGTATTAGACGGACTACGTGGTCTCGTTGAAACGGCCATTCTACGAGTTTCGTGATGGCGTAAAATTTATTTTGTTTTCAAATCCCATCACAATCACATCGGTGACACATCATTGTGGGGTACCAGGGACAAACATTGTTAATTTTCTCGGTCGTCGTAATGGTCATTTCGATAAATTTGTAATTTTGTTGAATATATGTAAAGAAGAAGTGTGCCAAATTTCGTTGAAATAGGCGGCTCCTTGCCTTCTCTACACAGAGTCACTCTGTTTCGTTCTGTGTTTTTCTGAAACTCACACATATTATTGCGCATATATTAAGCAATGTCTCTGCCAAATTATGTTGAAATGGACGGTTCGATTTTTATAGTTTTAAGTACTGGTATTAAACACCGACAACAACCAATACCGCATCATCTTATCATCCACAGAGGCAAATATGGTAGAGGATATATTACATGGTTGCATGATTGTTATCTCACAACTAAACCGATATTTGATGTACAAGTACATACACAGCTCATATAAACACCATCTACGCATCAGTTCTGTTCATATTTGTTATGCCGTATTACTCACTGTGTGCTTGTGGCTTACATAACATAAAAGTTCATGGTTATAATCCTGGATTGTGACAAGCTATCACAGGCACATGAATTATATTCCCGTGGCCAACTATTTTCATCATAGAGGTTTGCGCATGCGTCAGATACGACGGTCGACGCAACCAACCTTCTTATATGGCTGAGTATAGGACTTTATAATGTATTAAATAAAAAAATCATGTTTGTCTCTTATTTATTTTCTTAGCTGTTGATATCATCAGAAAGTATGATAAATAAGTTTTCTCGAGTTGTACCAATACTGTAAATCAAATGATGTACAATGATTTATAATGCATACTGAATAAAAATTGTGTCAAAATTTATCACATCTGTTACATATTAAGACATAGGACCGATTGAAAAATCACACTTTTTCCTGTTTTAATCCGAATTAAAAAGGACTTTAATTTTCTAATATAGACGTTGATACTGACTGAAAAGATTAATCTCCGGTGAATTTTAATCCATACCGCTGTTTGTCAGCAAGCTGTGTAAACAGTAAATCTATTAACTTTCCTCTAATTTAGTATAGGACGGAGTGGTGTGTGATGGTCGGAGGGAGATGGGGAACAGATAAGCACTGATGAGAATAGCTTGGGGATTGTATGTGCAGAAAATCAGAGAAATGATTTCACCTACATACCTACGACCGATCAAATTGTGTTTTAAACCCTTTATCCGAGGCATCACGTTAAGTTTAAGTGCAATGTTATGACTGTCTTTAGACTGAATTTATATCAATACAATCTGAAAATAATGGCATTTTGAATTTCACAATTAATTTCTGAGTGGAATTCCAGTTGGAGGTTTTATTGGGATTCTCCATCGTTTTTTTGTACGAAACAGTGCAGGCCATCCTCTTCGTTTCGTCAGGTCATGATGACTCGTTTGCATGCGCACAATAACCTACCCTGAGAATATCAGAGTTATTTCCCGTTGCTTTTCGTACTCCATGTACCACGGCCAACTATTTTCATAAGAGAGGTTTGCGCATGCGTCAGATACGGCGGTCAATGCAATCAACCTTCTTATATGGATGGGTATAGGACTTATAATGTATTGAATGAAAAGTCGCGGTTGTCTCTATTTATTTACGTAGCCGTTGATATCATCAGAAAGTAGGATGAATAAGTTTTCTTGACGTGTACAAATACTGCACATCAAATAAAATTTTCGTGCTACATTTTTGTGTCAAAATCTATCACCTCTGTTACTTATTAGGACATAGGACCGATTAAAAAATCGTATTTTTTCATGTTTTAATCCCAAAGAAAAAAGACTTTACTTTCTTTTTCTAATCTAGACGTTGATACTGACTGAAAGTTTACTTGCTATGGAATACAGATATTTACAAATTAATAGTCGCCTCAGCAGCTAAATTGCTTCCTTTAAACTTTGAAAACTGTAATATGTGCCGATTCGTCGATGAAAATGCATGCTTGTCCAGAGCGAAGTGGGACAGCCACTCACCGTGTGTTATGTAATCATAAAACGGATTAATCGCCGGTGAATCTTAATCCGCACCTTTGTCAGCGAGCTGTGTATACAGTAGAACTACTAACTGTCCTCCTGCAATTTTAATACAAGACGTGGTAGTGTGTGTGTGGGGGGGGGTGTGGTAGGGCGATGGGGAAGAGATAACGTGTTAACGTGATTATAGTTTTATTGTAAATGTTCATTGTGAGTTATCGCCCTTATATTAGACTCTCCAATTTTGTACCACGAGGTCGGAAAATGTCAGTGATGGATTTGGTTTCTTCAGTTTGCTTCAGAAACCCTCCCTACTCTGAAAAAACAGTTGTCTACAGAATTGCACATCTACAAAAAATGTGTATCGGAAGTACACAATTTGTGTACTTTTTCCACACAAATCGTGTATCACAGCTACACAGTGATTGTAGATGTTCAATTTTGTTACAGCGATGTGTACCTGTGGTACACAGTTTGTGTACTTTTGGTACACAGTTGTTTTTAGAGAGTACTCTCCCTCAATGTTCTGTCTTCTGACATCTTGTAACAGGAAGCCCTTTTTGCTCCCCACCTGCTTGCTGGAATAATAACATTTACATTATTTGCTCATTCGGGGCATGTTCTATCACAGCATTTCGTTACACATAATTCACATAATTCAAATGTGTTCTCAATGCCCCTGCTATTTTATCATTTGCCATTTGAATAAATCATTTGACATTTGAATTAATGACCATAACCATTGTCATTTGAATAAATGACAAAACCAGTATTTCTGGGTATTGTGTGCGTCTTTCCCAGGAAACTGAGCTCATTTTCTGACCTAGTCTATCTCGAGCATAAAACGTCTTTCTCTGTCTGACAGTTTTTTTATGTCCCGCATTTAAATCTTTACTTTTGCGAAGAAAACGTCCGAGATTTCAACCGAACGTATTTTTGCAAGCTTGGTTGATCCAGATTATATTATATTCAGATGGTTTCTGGCTTGAGCATCCCTTTGGAATCATTCATACTTCTTCATTTCCCTTCCCTTTGAAACAAAAAGATGCACTGAATAGCAGTGCCCTATTGATATAGAGTTCGTCTATTGGGTTTTTATCAATCAATTTTTCACCGAACATGGAACGATCCGCTTTCACGCAATATTTTGGAAAATGGTTCAAAATTTCCATAACCCTTACATATTATATACTGAAATTATTCCTGCGGAGATAATTTCCCAACATGCCTTGTCATTAAACGGAGAGTCGTATAACTTTGCATGGAAATTAAAGTTAACTATCCATCTTAAGTAAATATAATCACCCCCAAACCCGTTTCAGTTTCCCGGTAAATTGGTGATGAAAAACAAACAATTAATTTGAATGAGCAACGTACATATCCAGAAGAAATGGTGATCGTTTGGAAGATTTCATCGTGCTATACATCATTGCAAATTTGAAAAAAATATATATATTTCCATAAAATATATCAAACGTGAAATTAAAATGAAACATGAAAATTAAACTTAAATATTTTTATACAAATGCGGATCCAATCGTTATATGCGATTCAATCAGCATTGCGAAATGTTTTTTAATTAAAATATGAAATCGCTGCCGTGAATATTCTTATAATCAATAAAAATAACTTGATTTTTTAAACTCATTCACACCTCAATAGTTTAAAGACTGTACCAAAACATGAATGAAGACCCCTTCCTAATATATGTTTTACTATAATAAAATATACATATTTATTTAAACAATTTTTTAACTTAATTAACCTGGAAATTGTCGGCTGGAGGGCTATGCTATTCTGAGATATCGCCGTGCGCCCATTCACTCCTCGGTCCAGTCTGTGCTATAATCATTCTGATAATGCAATCAACAACGAGCTCAAATCCAGTTATGACCTATACCCCGTTTAAAAAAAAATATATTTTTGAATATCATTCTATGTTGTTTATGCCAAGTTACTTGAACATATGAGGAAATTATCGGACGTATGAAGGGATTGACTGAACATTATCGCATTGTCAGCCAACACGATTATTAGATAAACCTGTAATATAGGCATATACGCTTCGCCAGAGTATATCAGAGTGCGGACAACACAGGAAGCAGCATGATTTAGCGGTGTTATTGTTCGTACTGGTATGTGTATAGATATTCCCAGCATACGCTCTACTTCGGCCTGCAGGAGACAAAAGATCGTGAATCATATATATTATCCGGTTATCTTACGCATTTATACAGTATAGTATAGTAATATAGGTTTTCCATCGACAAATCCGCAACCAACAATATATGTAGTTCCCAGTTTGCGGATCGAGCGGCGTACGACGGCAACACCGCCTATGCCTCAGATATCACTCCGCCTCACGATTCTCTCGCACCTTGAAAAAAACACACGAAGATTCGCGATCAAGAACGGAATGCGTATGGGTAAACGATTCCAACAAGATATCGCGAGAGAACAGTTTTCTCCGAAAAGACTCAATCGTTTTTTATCATTTTTTCTCGATATCCTCGCGACTGATTCACAACTGATCGTTTTTCAATCGTGAAAATTGAAGAAAAATCGCGACTGAAGGAAAAACGACTAGGAAGCGTCTCCAAATATCGTTCGGTTTTTCGTCGAGAAATCTGTGTTCTTTTCTCGATATCGGGAATTCCAAAGGTGAGAGAGAATCGAGAATTTCTTTCACAAAACCCAAATGATTCGCGAAATCGGGTTTCTTTCGCTTTATTGACCGGTTTTCATTCGAGAGATTTTTATCGAAAGTAAAACGATATCTCGAATCAGTCGAGAATCCTTCGAGAATTTGTTCTCAGTGGAGAAAAACGATTAAAAACCGATTGAAAGTAGTACAGCTTTGTCTTCGCCTAGCCTGGTACCCTGCCTAGCGTGTTACACTGCTGACATATACCCGTAGACTAGGTAACCAGGTTACTGGTTCTATGCACAACTAAATATCCCATGCATGTGCTCGGCTCCACTGATAGACCCATAATACATAAATTCACAGAAGTGTATTTCCAATTTATATGTCCGTTATTATAGATAGAACATGTATGAAAGCAAAATATAATGCCGACGATATTTTCTGTTCAATTTTAAATAGTCAAGACTGGAGATGAATCGTTTGGGTGGTCAGATGTTCAACCGGACTGATAATCGCTGAAAAACGTAACATTTATTAAGTATAATAAAATAAAGCTGATGAAAATGTGATAATTCATTGTAGTCTCTTTTAAAATCGCGGCAACATGGTATGTTAGCATTACATTGCTAAAGCGGCAGATACAGCTAAATTTGACCTGGCATATACTTTATGCATCACCCTCACACATAGCGTAGTAACAGCTGTTAATCTGTGAATGACGTAATTCTATTCATTCGCCTCTAGATAGATTCGCGATATTTTCTCGAAGCTTTCTCGATCAAAATTTATCGACATTCTCTCGATCAAAATGAAACCAATGATTCTCGATGGGTCAAAACGGACAAATAAAAACGATATCGAGAAAATTGATCGAGAATTTTGAAAACGATTTCGTTATTTTCATATTTTTCTCTCGACATTCTCTCGAAGAATTCCCGATATGATCGGGATTTCTTCGAGAGACCAACAAAAATTCTCGATTGAAGGAAAAACGATTAATGAAGACGCTTCCTTAATGGGAACGCTTCCTAAATGTAATGTGGGAATGATCAGTCTCATTGAACATCTGGCCGCCCAAACGATCCATCTCCGATCTTGACTATTTAAAATCAAACAGGGAATATCGTCGGGGTTATATTTCTATGTGCAATAACCGACATTTACATTGGTAATACACTTCTTTCGATATATGTGTCATGGATCAATCAGTGGATCGAGCATATGCGTGGGATATCTAGTTTTACATATAACCAGAACAACTGGCTCCGTAGCCTACATGTATATGTCAACAATGTAACATACAAGGAATGCTACCAGGCCAGGCGAAGTCGAAAGCTGCACTACTTTCAATCGACTTGCAGTCGGGTTTTCTCAACTGTGAACAATTTTCGAAGGATTCTCGACTGATTCGCGATATCGTTGCTCTTTCGAGAAAAATTTCTCGAACGAAAACCGATCAATAAAGCGAAAGAAAACCGGATTCACGAATTATTCGGTTTTTGTAATAAAAATTCTCGACTCGCTCTCACCGTTGAAATTCGCGATATCGAGAAAAGATTACAGACTTTTGGAGACGCTTCCTAATTTCCGCGTCATTAGGCATGTGGAATATGGTTTAATGTCACACTCTAGGATGTCACTCATATATATTGACACCCAGTTTGGTTGGTGAGGGAAGCCGGAATACCCGGAGAGGACCACCGCTCTTCAGAAGATGGTGACCCAGTATTCTAAGGTAATGTAATAAATAATTGATACAGACCCATTAGCTAACTCAGTAAGGGCGATTTTTGATGTAGCGCAGTAACGGTGTCGGTATCATTGAGGCAAGGGAACTGATCACACTGTGTCTTTTGGTTAAACGCAACATATAAAGTTGGAAAGTTGGAACCATATGCAAGAGGTGGGAAAAATTGACGACATCTGGCGACTAAAACGCAACCATATGACTCTACAGGAAAGCATTCGTGGACACCTAACATTCATACCTGAGAATCCGGTGGATTCTCGGATGTAACCTTTGTATCTCAGCCGCGCTTTTATTGCAGCTGTTCATGTGGTGACATTGAAGTATCCACACGGCCGCTTTCGACAGCTTAAGTGGAATTAGATTCGCTAGCCAGGGAGCTATGATGACAGCTCAAACAACTCATCTGATGCTAATGGATGAGCAACGAGGACGTCTGATGGAGTAAACGCATCAAGGTGGCACAAGAACCCGAATGTCCCCTGTGAAGATTTGTATATCAGCCACGCTTTTATTGTAAATGTTCATGTGGAATGACATGACCACACCGCGCCTAGCACCGAGTGGTATTAGACACAAATATTCAAGAGCAATGATGTAGTAGCCCTATCAAGTTATCTGACGGAAAGTGATAAATTATGTGACTGTTAGATAGAAAAATGACCGAAATGGGAAAATATTTGTAGAATGCAAGTTCTTATTCAGAACACATGTCTGTCAGACCTGACACCACCCAAGCGATTCATTCTCCTTCATGTTAACCACAGTATCAATTAAAGTGAACGTAAAGGCTGAGGCAACATGCACTCTGTGGGAAAGAACTACAATGAAAGTATCAAACAGCAGCAACAAATATTTTTGGGGATTTTTTTGCACCGAGTAGGAACGAAATTATCTCTGTTGTATTATTGTTCCCCGGCAGCAGCCATGTTGGCTATCTCACCTCAGAGCAGTGATGTTGTATCACCTTGGGAGCTCTCTACTTCGTGGAGTTAGAAAGCGCAGTAAGCATGTAAACATGTTATCGAAGACCCAGATTTCAACACTTCGTATAATATGCCTATCTCG
>JAVTVY010048815.1:0-24120 GCA_036873755.1 Hanleya hanleyi
ATTATTTTGTAAACCTGTTTATATGTCAGTGCTTTCTTCTTAGGTATCAGGACAGGACGTTTGTGAGGATTCCCATAATGACATCTTTGGATGGTGGTGTAATTGATTGAGAAAGGGACTTCGTCCTCTATGCCATGTTTTGTCCAGAAGATACGTAACCGTGATTCTCCAGACTCCAATAGCTTTCCTCTGTGGCATTTGTTATTGTGCCTGTAATGAAAGTAAAAAAAAAAAAAATAATCTCATGGTTTAATCTAAAAAATTACATGTGTTAAATTGGAGCGAAATACCAAACTGGTGTATCTGACATGACTAATACCTGGAGAGTGAATGTTGGGGAAATGATATTTTGTCTAACCACCTCAATATCTTGCAATATATATCAATATCTTGCAAAGAAAATGGGAGCAAAATCAGGTACATAAATGGCTTATCAGACATGGCTTAATATTAGAAACAAGAGAATAATTTTGGGACATCTACATAAGGGGGACAACTCACTTTCATGTATGCACGTATGAACTTATTTATCTGATGTATCAAAATTAATATTCCAAAGATGCCAATTGGAAGGGAAAGCAAAATAGCTTATCTGACATCACTATAATTTCAACACTCAGTGAATGTTCGAAAACAAGAATTTATCTCTAGACCCAAGGGGGAGTACTCAATATGGGTTTGGTTTCTGAATGGAAAATGGAAGCAAAATACCAACTGACAAAAATCAGAGCGGCCTAAATATTCAAGAATAAATGTTGGGGAGATGATAGCTTTTCCTGTACCCAAGGGGGACGTCTCAATATGGTTAAATTGTGTGTCACAAAAGAAAATTGAAGCAAAATAAAAAACTGGCGTATCTGACATGACTGAAAATTGAACAGTGAATCTCTTTGGGAAGTTTCATCTACCCAAGGGGGACGACTCAATATGACTTGTCTGTCGTGAAGGAAATAGGGAGTGTATGTCACATGACTAAACTTGAAGAGTTAATATTGAATAAACATGAAATGGGGACGACTCCATATGACTTGTCTGTCTCGAAGTATTCGGACAGACATACCAAACTGACATGTCTGATATGACTATAAATTCAACACTTGATGAATGTTCGGAAACAAGATTTTATCTACTCATGGGGGACTATACTCAATTATGACTTTTCTCTCTCAATGGAAAGTCTTTATCATCATTATTCTTAGGTTGTGCACCATATCATAATGAGGAATGAAGTGACAGGCCTCTGGATTGAAATGACATGCCTGTCTTATATCTGATAGGATGTTATGTCAGGGTCTCCTCCTTGTGGTCATTATTTGTAGGTTGTGCACCATATCATAATGAGGAATGAAGTGACAGGCCTCTGGATTGAAATGACATGCCTGTCTTATATCTGACAGGATGTTATGTCAGGGTCACCTCTTTGTGGTCATTATTTGTAGGTTGTGCACCATATCATAATGAGGAATAAAGTGACAGGCCCCTGGATTGAATTGACAGGCCTCAGTATTGAAATGACAGGCCTGCCTTATATCTGATAGGATGTTATGTCAGGGTCACTTCTTTGTGGTCATTATTTGTAGGTTGTGCACCATATATAATGAGGAATGAAGTGACAGGCCTCTGGATTGAATTGACAGGCCTCAATATTGAAATGACAGGCCTGCCTTATATCTGACAGGATGTTATGTAAGGGTCTCCTCTTTGTGGTCATTATTTGTAGGTTGTGCACCATATATAATGAGGAATGAAGTGACAGGCCTCTGGATTGAACTGACAGGCCTCAGTATTGAAATGACAGGCCTGCCTTATATCTGATAGGATGTTATGTCAGGGTCTCCTCTTTGTGGTCATTATTTGTAGGTTGTGCACCATATCATAAGGAGTAATGAAATGGCAGGCCCCTGGATTGAAATGACAGGCCTCAGTATTGAAATGACAGGCCTGCCCTATATCTGATAGGTTGTTATGTAAGGGTATCCTATTTGTGATCATTATTCTTAGGTTGTACACCATATGATGAGGAATGAAGTGACAGGCCTCTGGATTGAACTGACAGGCCTCAGTATTGAAATGACAGGCCTGCCTTATATCGGACAGGATGTTATGTAAGGGTTTCCTATTTGTGGTCATTATTCTTTGGTTGTACACCATATGATCATGAGGAATGAAGTGGCAGGTCCCTGGATTGAAATGACAGGCCTCAGTATTGAAATGACAGGCCTGCCTTATATCTGGCAGGAAGTTATGTCAGGGTGTCCTCTTTGTGGTCATTATTTGTAGGTTGTGCACCATATCATAATGAGGAATGAAGTGACAGGCCTCTGGATTGAATTGACAGGCCTCAATATTGAAATGACAGGCCTGCCTTATATCTGATAGGATGTTATGTAAGGGTCTCCTCTTTGTGGTCATTATTTGTAGGTTGTGCACCATATATAATGAGGAATGAAGTGACAGGCCTCTGGATTGAATTGACAGGCCTCAATATTGAAATGACAGGCCTGCCTTATATCTGACAGGATGTTATGTAAGGGTCTCCTCTTTGTGGTCATTATTTGTAGGTTGTGCACCATATATAATGAGGAATGAAGTGACAGGCCTCTGGATTGAACTGACAGGCCTCAGTATTGAAATGACAGGCCTGCCTTATATCTGATAGGATGTTATGTCAGGGTCTCCTCTTTGTGGTCATTATTTGTAGGTTGTGCACCATATCATAAGGAGTAATGAAATGGCAGGCCCCTGGATTGAAATGACAGGCCTCAGTATTGAAATGACAGGCCTGCCCTATATCTGATAGGTTGTTATGTAAGGGTATCCTATTTGTGATCATTATTCTTAGGTTGTACACCATATGATGAGGAATGAAGTGACAGGCCTCTGGATTGAACTGACAGGCCTCAGTATTGAAATGACAGGCCTGCCTTATATCGGACAGGATGTTATGTAAGGGTTTCCTATTTGTGGTCATTATTCTTTGGTTGTACACCATATGATCATGAGGAATGAAGTGGCAGGTCCCTGGATTGAAATGACAGGCCTCAGTATTGAAATGACAGGCCTGCCTTATATCTGGCAGGAAGTTATGTCAGGGTGTCCTCTTTGTGGTCATTATTTGTAGGTTGTGCACCATATCATAAGGAGTAATGAAATGGCAGGCCTTTGGATTGAAATGACAGGCCTCAGTATTGAAATGACAGGCCTGCCTTATATCTGGCAGGATGTTATGTCAGGGTCTCCTGTTTGTGGTCATTATTTGTAGGTTGTGCACCATATCATAAGGAGGAATGAAGTGACAGGCCCCTGGATTGAAATGACAGGCCTCGGTATTGAAATGACAGGCCTGTCTTATATCTGACAGGATGTTATGTAAGGGTGTCCTATTTGTGGTCATTATTTGTAGGTTGTGCACCATATCATAATGAGGAATGAAGTGACAGGCCTCTGGATTGAACTGACAGGCCTCAGTATTGAAATGACAGGCCTGCCTTATATCTGGCAGGATGTTATGTCAGGGTCTCCTCTTTGTGGTCATTATTTGTAGGTTGTGCACCATATATAATGAGGAATGAAGTGACAGGCCCCTGGATTGAAATGACAGGCCTCAATATTGAAATGACAGGCCTGCCTTATATCTGACAGGATGTTATGTCAGGGTCTCCTATTTGTGGTCATTATTTGTAGGTTGTGCACCATATGCCAATGAGGAATGAAGTGACAGGCCTCTGGATTGAAATGACAGGCCTCAGTATTGAAGTGACAGGCCTGCCTTATATCTGATAGGATGTTATGTCCGGGTCTCCTATTTGTGGTCATTATTTGTAGGTTGTGCACCATATCATAATGAGGAATGAAGTGACAGGCCCCTGGATTGAAATGACAGGCCTCAGTATTGAAATGACAGGCCTGCCTTATATCTGATAGGATGTTATGTCAGGGTCTCCTATTTGTGGTCATTATTTGTAGGTTGTGCACCATATGCCAATGAGGAATGAAGTGACAGGCCTCTGGATTGAAATGACAGGCCTCAGTATTGAAGTGACAGGCCTGCCTTATATCTGATAGGATGTTATGTCCGGGTCTCCTATTTGTGGTCATTATTTGTAGGTTGTGCACCATATCATAATGAGGAATGAAGTGACAGGCCCCTGGATTGAAATGACAGGCCTCAATATTGAAATGACAGGCCTGCCTTATATCTGACAGGATGTTATGTCAGGGTCACCTCTTTGTGGTCATTATTTGTAGGTTGTGCACCATATCATAATGAAGAATGAAGTGACAGGCCCCTGGATTGAAATGACAGGCCTCAATATTGAAATGACAGGCCTGCCTTATATCTGACAGGATGTTATGTCAGGGTCACCTCTTTGTGGTCATTATTTGTAGGTTGTGCACCATATCATAATGAGGAATGAAGTGACAGGCCCCTGGATTGAAATGACAGGCCTCAGTATTGAAATGACAGGCCTGCCTTATATCTGATAGGATGTTATGTCAGGGTCTCCTATTTGTGGTCATTATTTGTAGGTTGTGCACCATATGCCAATGAGGAATGAAGTGACAGGCCTCTGGATTGAAATGACAGGCCTCAGTATTGAAGTGACAGGCCTGCCTTATATCTGATAGGATGTTATGTCCGGGTCTCCTATTTGTGGTCATTATTTGTAGGTTGTGCACCATATCATAATGAGGAATGAAGTGACAGGCCCCTGGATTGAAATGACAGGCCTCAATATTGAAATGACAGGCCTGCCTTATATCTGATAGGATGTTATGTCAGGGTCTCCTCTTTGTGGTCATTATTTGTAGGTTGTGCACCATATCATAATGAGGAATGAAGTGACAGGCCCCTGGATTGAAATGACAGGCCTCAATATTGAAATGACAGGCCTGCCTTATATCTGACAGGATGTTATGTCAGGGTCACCTCTTTGTGGTCATTATTTGTAGGTTGTGCACCATATCATAATGAAGAATGAAGTGACAGGCCCCTGGATTGAAATGACAGGCCTCAATATTGAAATGACAGGCCTGCCTTATATCTGACAGGATGTTATGTCAGGGTCACCTCTTTGTGGTCATTATTTGTAGGTTGTGCACCATATCATCATGAGGAATGAAGTGACAGGCCCCTGGATTGAAATGACAGGCCTCAATATTGAAATGACAGGCCTGCCTTATATCTGATAGGATGTTATGTCAGGGTCTCCTCTTTGTGGTCATTATTTGTAGGTTGTGCACCATATCATCATGAGGAATGAAGTGGCATTTCCCTGGATTGAAATGACAGGCCTCAATATTGAAATGACAGGCCTGCCTTATATCTGGCAGGATGTTATGTCAGGGTCTCCTCTTTGTGGTCATTATTTGTAGGTTGTGCACCATATCATAAGGAGTAATGAAATGGCAGGCCCCTGGATTGAAATGACAGGCCTCAGTATTGAAATGACAGGCCTGCCCTATATCTGATAGGTTGTTATGTAAGGGTATCCTATTTGTGATCATTATTCTTAGGTTGTACACCATATGATGAGGAATGAAGTGACAGGCCTCTGGATTGAACTGACAGGCCTCAGTATTGAAATGACAGGCCTGCCTTATATCGGACAGGATGTTATGTAAGGGTTTCCTATTTGTGGTCATTATTCTTTGGTTGTACACCATATGATCATGAGGAATGAAGTGGCAGGTCCCTGGATTGAAATGACAGGCCTCAGTATTGAAATGACAGGCCTGCCTTATATCTGGCAGGAAGTTATGTCAGGGTGTCCTCTTTGTGGTCATTATTTGTAGGTTGTGCACCATATCATAAGGAGTAATGAAATGGCAGGCCTTTGGATTGAAATGACAGGCCTCAGTATTGAAATGACAGGCCTGCCTTATATCTGGCAGGATGTTATGTCAGGGTCTCCTGTTTGTGGTCATTATTTGTAGGTTGTGCACCATATCATAAGGAGGAATGAAGTGACAGGCCTCTGGATTGAACTGACAGGCCTCAGTATTGAAGTGACAGGCCTGCCTTATATCTGACAGGATGTTATGTCAGGGTCTCCTGTTTGTGGTCATTATTTGTAGGTTGTGCACCATATCATAAGGAGGAATGAAGTGACAGGCCCCTGGATTGAAATGACAGGCCTCGGTATTGAAATGACAGGCCTGTCTTATATCTGACAGGATGTTATGTAAGGGTGTCCTATTTGTGGTCATTATTTGTAGGTTGTGCACCATATCATAATGAGGAATGAAGTGACAGGCCTCTGGATTGAACTGACAGGCCTCAGTATTGAAATGACAGGCCTGCCTTATATCTGGCAGGATGTTATGTCAGGGTCTCCTCTTTGTGGTCATTATTTGTAGGTTGTGCACCATATATAATGAGGAATGAAGTGACAGGCCCCTGGATTGAAATGACAGGCCTCAATATTGAAATGACAGGCCTGCCTTATATCTGACAGGATGTTATGTCAGGGTCTCCTATTTGTGGTCATTATTTGTAGGTTGTGCACCATATGCCAATGAGGAATGAAGTGACAGGCCTCTGGATTGAAATGACAGGCCTCAGTATTGAAGTGACAGGCCTGCCTTATATCTGATAGGATGTTATGTCCGGGTCTCCTATTTGTGGTCATTATTTGTAGGTTGTGCACCATATCATAATGAGGAATGAAGTGACAGGCCCCTGGATTGAAATGACAGGCCTCAATATTGAAATGACAGGCCTGCCTTATATCTGACAGGATGTTATGTCAGGGTCACCTCTTTGTGGTCATTATTTGTAGGTTGTGCACCATATCATAATGAAGAATGAAGTGACAGGCCCCTGGATTGAAATGACAGGCCTCAATATTGAAATGACAGGCCTGCCTTATATCTGACAGGATGTTATGTCAGGGTCACCTCTTTGTGGTCATTATTTGTAGGTTGTGCACCATATCATAATGAGGAATGAAGTGACAGGCCCCTGGATTGAAATGACAGGCCTCAATATTGAAATGACAGGCCTGCCTTATATCTGACAGGATGTTATGTCAGGGTCACCTCTTTGTGGTCATTATTTGTAGGTTGTGCACCATATATAATGAGGAATGAAGTGACAGGCCCCTGGATCAGTATTGAAATGACAGGCCTGCCTTATATCGGACAGGATGTTATGTAAGGGTTCCTATTTGTGGTCATTATTCTTTGGTTGTACACCATATGATCATGAGGAATGAAGTGGCAGGTCCCTGGATTGAAATGACAGGCCTCAGTATTGAAATGACAGGCCTGCCTTATATCTGGCAGGATGTTATGTCAGGGTCTCCTCTTTGTGGTCATTATTTGTAGGTTGTGCACCATATCATAAGGAGGAATGAAGTGACAGGCCCCTGGATTGAAATGACAGGCCTCAGTATTGAAATGACAGGCCTGCCTTATATCTGATAGGATGTTATGTAAGGGTCTCCTCTTTGTGGTCATTATTTGTAGGTTGTGCACCATATATAATGAGGAATGAAGTGACAGGCCCCTGGATTGAAATGACAGGCCTCAATATTGAAATGACAGGCCTGCCTTATATCTGGCAGGATGTTATGTCAGGGTCTCCTATTTGTGGTCATTATTTGTAGGTTGTGCACCATATGCCAATGAGGAATGAAGTGACAGGCCTCTGGATTGAAATGACAGGCCTCAGTATTGAAGTGACAGGCCTGCCTTATATCTGATAGGATGTTATGTCCGGGTCTCCTATTTGTGGTCATTATTTGTAGGTTGTGCACCATATCATAAGGAGTAATGAAATGGCAGGCCCCTGGATTGAAATGACAGGCCTCAGTATTGAAATGACAGGCCTGCCCTATATCTGATAGGTTGTTATGTAAGGGTATCCTATTTGTGGTCATTATTTGTAGGTTGTGCACCATATCATAATGAGGAATGAAGTGACAGGCCTCTGGATTGAAATGACAGGCCTCAGTATTGAAATGACAGGCCTGCCTTATATCTGACAGGATGTTATGTCAGGGTCTCCTATTTGTGGTCATTATTTGTAGGTTGTGCACCATATCATAATGAGGAATGAAATGACAGGCCTCAGTATTGAAATGACAGGCCTGCCTTATATCTGACAGGATGTTATGTCAGGGTCTCCTCTTTGTGGTCATTATTTGTAGGTTGTGCACCATATCATAATGAGGAATGAAGTGACAGGCCCCTGGATTGAAATGACAGGCCTCAATATTGAAATGACAGGCCTGCCTTATATCTGACAGGATGTTATGTAAGGGTGTCCTATTTGTGGTCATTATTTGTAGGTTGTGCACCATATCATAATGAGGAATGAAGTGACAGGCCCCTGGATTGAAATGACAGGCCTCAATATTGAAATGACAGGCCTGCCTTATATCTGGCAGGAAGTTATGTGAGGGTCTCCTCTTTGTGGTCATTATTTGTAGGTTGTGCACCATATCATAAGGAGTAATGAAATGGCAGGCCTTTGGATTGAAATGACAGGCCTCAGTATTGAAATGACAGGCCTGCCTTATATCTGATAGGATTTTATGTGAGGGTCTCCTCTTTGTGGTCATTATTTGTAGGTTGTGCACCATATCATAATGTGGAATGAAGTGACAGGCCTCTGGATTGAAATGACAGGCCTCGGTATTGAAATGACAGGCCTGTCTTATATCTGACAGGATGTTATGTCAGGGTGTCCTATTTGTGGTCATTATTTGTAGGTTGTGCACCATATCATAATGAGGAATGAAGTGACAGGCCTCTGGATTGAACTGACAGGCCTCAGTATTGAAATGACAGGCCTGTCTTATATCTGACAGGATGTTATGTCAGGGTCTCCTGTTTGTGGTCATTATTTGTAGGTTGTACATCATATCATAATGAGGAATGAAGTGACAGGCCCCTGGATTGAAATGACAGGCCTGCCTTATATCTGATAAGATGTTAGGACGGTATCATCTTTGCGATAATTATTCTTAGGTTGTACATCATATATATAATAATGAGGAATGAAGCGACAGCCCTGAGTATTGAAATGACAGGCCTCGGTATTGAAATGACAGGCCTGCCTTATATCTGATAGGATGTTATGTCAGGATTTCCTCTTTGTGGTCATTATTCCTAGGTTGTACACCGTATAGTAATGAGGAATGAAGTGACAGACCCCTGGGTTGAAGTTACAGGCCCCTGGATTGAACTGACAGCCCTCAGTATTGAAATGACAGGCCTGCCTTATATCTGATAGGATGTTATGTCAGGGTCTCCTCTTTGTGGTCATTATTCCTAGGTTGTACACCATATAGTAATGAGGAATGAAGTGACGGACCCCTGGGTTGAAGTGACAGGCCCCTGGATTGAAATGACAGGCCTGTCTTACATTGTATATATGGCAGGATGTTATGTCACAGTCTCCTTTATGTGGTTGTTATTCCTAGATTGTACACCATATCATAATGAGGAATGAAGTGACAGGCCTCAGTATTGAAATGACAGGCCTGCCTTAAATCTGGCAGGATGTTATGTCAGAGTCTCATCTTTGTGGTGATTATTCCTAGGTTGTACAGCATATGATGAGGAATGAAGTGACAGGCCTTAGTATTGAAATGACAGGCCTCAGTATTGAAATGACAGGCCTGCCTTATATGTGATAGGATGTTCTGTGCAGGTCTCCTCTTTGTGTTCATTATTCCTATGCTGTATGCTATACATGTATCATAATGAGGAATGAAGTGACAGCTGGCCCTCGAAATTGAAATGACTGATGTTTGAATTGACAGACATGCCTTACATCCTGCAGGATGTTGGGGCTCGGTAATAAGGAGCTGCTCTTAGGTTACTAAAACAAGCAAACTATTGTTGGATGTTAAATGTTCCTCTTTGTCTTTTGGATGTTATGAGCTGGGGATGGTTCATCATGGTGTTATATGCCAGGGTCGCTGCATTAATACCTATTAATGCCTTAGTCTGAGAGGGTGGTTTGAATGGATAACATGTTTCGGATTTCATTAGTAGTGAGGGGGCTTGTTTGTTTCCGCAAGTTTTCTTGTGTATGTTATGTAACCTATTTTCCTCTCTCCTCACAGGTGTTCTCCACAACTACAAGTATTGCAGTCATCTACCAAAAGCTGTTGGAGAGCCTTGTTCATCATCCATGCTGTCGGTATCCAGATAGGGGAAGGAAGGTGTCTGCCAGTTGGACTCTCATCAGTGATCTCAGTAGCTTTGGGTTCTATACCAATGATGCAGCAAAATTTGCTTTTTGCTCAGATGGTTTATCATAATAATACAAGTACGACTACAGATATGCCAGTGGAACCTTCCTGTCAAGTTCACATTATATATTTTTAATGGATTGTTTATATCTTTTTTCATGCCATTGAAACTAATTCACATTGATTGTGTTCTTTTTGTAAATCATGTTCATATATTTTCTCATGAAAGTAAATTTAGTGCACCAAATATAAATTTTTACACGGTAGATTTCCATTTTTCAATATTTGTTCATTTCAATTTGTTTATTTAATGTAATTGCTTGTTTACTCTCATTCAAATACTTCCAATTTTTCTAGCAACAGTTGTGCATATTATTCCAAGTTAAAGGCTTATTCATCAAGATTATTCTCTTATTCAGCAAATCCTATATTGGCAGCTTCAAATGAAGACTGTGGAGATTACTAACTTCATGTTCTCTCTGTATTAGACATATATGCATAAATCAGCTACCTGTTTTCATTACATTCTGTACTCCCCAGTAATATTTGCTTTTCAGAAAATCCTATTAATTAGGCTTTGGATGACCAGTTCTGTGGGAATGGTTGGACCATTTATCAGGTTTATGTTCTTGTGTTTCATGTCATTATTGATACTCTTCTACTGGTGCTGTGAACATGTAATGTGAACCACATTTTGTATGACTGAAACTATTGCTTTGTTCTGAAATATACATGTAACATTTGCCAATAGAGAAGTTGTTATACTGCTCCTTTGTGGTAAGTGAGATGGAATTGCGGAGTTGTTGTCGATGGAAGGAGTACTCTGATATTTGCATGGACAGATATGAGTTCAGGCACAATGGGCACTGGTCATACTGGACCACACTTGTGTCATTTCACAAATTGTGGATGATATACTATAGTTGGCCCCTATAGTTCAGGCACCATTTCAGTACGAGGAAGGGAAAGACCATAAATTTCTTGGGTAAAAAGGTAATTTATCGTGGACTCGCAATACAATTTTTTTTGCTCAAATAATAGATTTTGACTGGGGAAAATGGGTATTATAAGACACTGCAATGACAAAAATAGTACTTCTGTTGCCATGGAACAAACTGGTCTGCAGAGACCAATAAAAATGCTTAGATTTTCAATTGACAGAATTGCATAGGGGAAGTGGCATGATGATTAGCAGCTAAGGTGTCCCAAGTTTGAGAATTGCTCTGACTTGCCTGAATGGGCTCAAAATGGCCTGCTGGGTGAGAATTTTGAGTTGCCCAAATTGATAACCAGATTTGACAAACTGGTAGTGTTGATTCTGTTACTGATGTATTGGTTTGACTCGGCTCTTCAGAATATAACGATGACTGCACATTATTCAGGGGTGGAGGTATTTAAGACTATTTGCTAAGTTCTTCATTAAGCAAAATGATGACCACAAAGAAATGATTAAATATTCATTTAATGGACTTTATGGGCACAGTGACTATTATGGTGTTTAATAAGATGACAAACAAACAAAAGGGCCCTGAAGCTAACTTATCCACTTTCCCTGAATTTGACACATTAGTGTTGAATTCTACTGTTAACATAATCAATGATTGAATGGTTTTCAGACTGAGGAGTACTGTGTTGTTTAAATAAGTTCCACAATGAACACAAGTAATATTCAGTAGCAATGATTCTAATGACCAATTGTGGAGGTTATGCTTCAGAATGAATAATAGCGAAATACGTATCAGGCTCAAATTATTGTGGAGTCTATATTAATATACATGCACAGGAAGATTCTGAACTTTCCAAACCTTGAAATGATGCAAGCATGGGTTTTCACTAAACATTCTCTGTTTCATATGGATTAATTGAGCGGATTCCACCGCTATTTTCCTTTTCAAGTACAAATATACTTGTTTGTTGAAAAATATGTGAAGATAAAATAATTATTAGGGGTGTATTATATATGTCCCAGTGGAGGGCTTCATGAAACCATACACTTCAAAAAATTGATATGGTACTGGTATTGAAAGTAACCATGGAATCGTGCTCTTCATTTTCCCATGGTTAAATTTAGAGTACATTTCTGAAAAGAAATTGTGATTTTCATGCATGCATACTTCATGCATTTTACCAAAAGAACAAGTAAAACAAATGTTGATAAAATGACAAAAAGTTTATTAATAATAATTAACACAACCATCAGATATTCACACAATTAAATGTAAATGTACAAAAACAAAATTCAATAACTTGAAGGGGCTAGCCATGTATTACTCGGTTCAATTTTTTGAGGGCCAACAACCACCACCACAGCTACCTGTATAATTGCTTTGAAACGGGCTATTTGGGAAAGGTGCTGTTGACATTTCCCTGTTCCGGACATTTCCC
Source organism: Hanleya hanleyi (assembly GCA_036873755.1). Taxonomy (NCBI): domain Eukaryota; kingdom Metazoa; phylum Mollusca; class Polyplacophora; order Lepidopleurida; family Hanleyidae; genus Hanleya; species Hanleya hanleyi. Next base: position 12,594 of record JAVTVY010048815.1, read on the forward strand.
CCTTCCTGTATTTTTGTACTATGAATTTGTATGAATATGTAACAAAGTGGAAATATCGACAAAAACAATGTTATTAATAATAATAATAATAATACACTTTATTTAAAAATATACTTCGATAGAATCCGATAGGCCACAGACCTCTTTTCGTCGGCGTCGAGGACGATAACAATATTAGAAATGTACAATAACAAAGCAAACATAACTTTTAAATAATAGTGGAATTTTCAAGTAAAAATTTGGAGAGAAAGTGTTTATAACAAGACGATTTAAATTAAGTCAGGGAAGCGCAGCTTCTCACTGATAATGGAAGTTCATTAAAAAGTTTTGGACCATTTACCTTAAAAGATTTCCTAAAAAATTCTGTGCTTACAAAGGGAACTTTTAAAAGCAGACCTTGGTCAGATGACAGTAGGTTCCTCGAGGGTGTGTAAACATTTAAGCGAGACCGTTAATATCCTTAAATACAAGTAAAACAGTGTTCAGCTTAAAACGGTGAGAAATAGTAAACCAGTTCATTTTCGAATAAAGTTTGTGGTTTGGCACAGATGCATAACAGTCAATTATTAATATCATGGCTCATGTTATTTTATATTATTTTCTGTAATTTGATATGATTAAAGAATAGTATACATAGCATAAGTTAGTAACTATGACATAGTGATGAATATTTGGATACTTAATTGTTCATGTTAATTTAAGATAAATATTTAGTTATGTTGATAAAATACATTTATACATATTTTATGTAGATGTACATAAATAATAGCCATCACATACTACATAGGCAAATGTTATTTAGCTATACACAGTACTAGAACAGGTGTACACAGCGCATTCATATCAATAAATGTACTATGAATTTGTATGAATATGTAACAAAGTGAAGATATTGACAAAAACAATTTATGTTATTTTATATTATTTTCTGTAATTTGATATGATTAAAGAATAGTATACATAGCAAAAGTTAGTAACTATGACATAGTGATGAATATTTGGATACTTAATTGTTCATGTTAATTTAACATTAATATTTATATTGATAAAATACATTTATACATATTTTATATAGATGTACATAAATAATAGCCATCACATACTACATAGGCAAATGTTATTTAGCTATACACAATACTAGAACAGGTGAACAAAGCGCATTCATATGAATCGGATGCAATGTCCCATGGCTTGCAGGGTTTGTGGCAATGCTATTATCAGAAGTAATAAAATAACAGAACAGTAATGATCAGATTGCTTTTATTGTTATAACTTTGTTATAAATGTTTACTAAATGATACCAATATCTTGTTAGTAGCATTTTAATAATGTATAGAGAAGCTGAAAGGATGTCGGATTACTCCACTTATTGAAGATATTAATAAAAACTGATTTAAAAAAATGCTCTCAATTGTTTTGTCAATATGTTAACTTTGTTACACATTTGTACTGTAATAGTTTGTTGGAAGGGGAAAATTTTCAAAGAGGGAAGTGTGCACGGGGGGGAATTTCCTGCATTCACCGGTAACACGCCCCATAATAATGTATGGCTAGCCCACTTGGTAGAGCTTGCATAAAATAGTGAGTTCAAAACACAAATGGAAGAAAATCATAACTCAAATAGTTAAAACAAACTACAAAATACATGTTCGGACATAACATTCCAACAAAAAGTAATGAAATAAATGAGGTCCATCACTTGGTGTGAGGTGGGATTTGAGTGTCGACATCATCATGGTGCAGAAACCGTCCTTCATGGTTTCCAGTCTCTTCACAGGCAATCTTTGTTTTTCAACGCGGTTGTATGAATACCAAGTATGGCCTAGCAATCAAACCTATATATGCCTGATAAAAACTTATGCCTTTATTTTTCCCCACGCCCCCCCACGCTCCTTTCTTTTCTATGCTACAAACCAGGTGTGAGTAGCTAATTATATTTATATAAGCTAAAGCGGCGCCTAGCAAGTCGGACAAGGTGGCTGTATGGGTCCCTGTAAAATAAGGAAGAAAACTACATGAAATGATTATCCAGTAGACCCTACCCCCCCCCCCCCTGCCCCTAACTACAGCCATTAAAGGGTATATAAATGACAGTATATAACCCCTCACCCATATAGCCACTGAATTTAGTAATGTGAGAAGCTGGTAATATAGATACACTCCACCTTTGTGTGTCAAGTGGTAACCATAAGATACCCCCCCCCCCCCCCCACCCTCCGATGGAAAAAACACCAACTGCTTCTTGTACGACTATACCCACACCCCCTCCCAGAGATGGGAAGTTCACCAACTCACTCGTGCACAAAGCTACACAAAGTATGTCGTTTGTGACACTCTATAACTTCATCCAGTTCCTCCGTGGATTTCACCCATCCCCGTAGATATTCCTCCGTACTAGGCAACAAATGAAAGTTATTTGGTAACCAGTTGTGCCTGTTGGGGGGATCCATTTTCGTAATTCCCACGGTTGAAACCACGTGATGACGCTTTTCTGAGTTACTACACATTTATTGATTACGCCGCTTCATTAATATTCAAACATAAAGCACATGTTCGGCGCACATGTTGTTCTCATGCATATTCATATCGTGTGCACAGATTCTAATGACGTCAGGATTCATTTCGATCCTGACGTCTTTTGTACTCCCATTGAAATATTTTATTGAGTCATAAAATCTACTCCATTCTACAAAGAATTATCTCTTTGCTATTTCTAGTGTATATAATCCGATGTTCCAATCAACAATTCTCTCTCTGACATGATCCTTGTGGGTGATGTTTTGATTCACGGATCTAGGAACCCCCAGCTTGTATTGAATCCCGTTCCGTTTCAGGAAAGTCGAGTCGATCCAGTTTTTACATTCACCCCATGCTGAAATTCTGCCGCCATCTTTGATTCTCGAAGTTTGGTAGAATGAATCGACGAATACGGGCCACTCGGGACGCGATATTTACCTGAAAATATACTAGATAAAAGCAGAATTGTATAAATATTATAACAGAATGCATTAATAGTTGTAATTCCTCAGAATAATGCCGTAAATAACGAATATTATATGTCGGCTGGGCACGGCCGTCACGGCTGGGTAATCGGCTGGGCAGCGGCTGGGTAATAGTACGACCCCAGTATGGGTGCTGAGGATATGAATATTTATGAGCTGTATCTCTTGGCCTGTCGTGTCAACAGAAGTGGGTCACACGCACGTGTCGGACAGTTGAATCATCCTCATCTTTCGTTTGGCGTTTCCTAACAAAGTTTTTATATCTTTTTACATCCAAAACAACTTCAAAGAAGACAACCAAACTGTATGGCCATACCCACAGGCCCGCAAAACAAGAGTTTTGGGGAGTGTGGACGGTGGTATTAAGGTGAAGTGTCGAAATATGGGGTCTCTATATATAACCCCATGCTTTATATAAATCAATGTTGATTTATATAAAGCATGGGGGGCGGGGGGGGGTTACAAAATGTAGGGGTCTGCCATGGGGGCCATGTCCCCACCTTTTCTGGAGTGGAATCAAGAAGACAATTAATATAGCTAATACTGTTCCATATGCATGAACACCATTCTGTTTTTTTCATTCTAAATATCCAGGGGCGTCGTTAGGGGGGGGTCGTCCGGTGCGAACGACCCCCCCTTGGCCGCGCCAAAAAAAAAACCAGAAGAAAAAGCAAAAGAAAAAACAAAAAACAAAAACAGAGAAAACAAAAACAAAATCAAAATAAAAAAAGCATAAAAACATAAAATAAAAAAAACATAAAAATTACAGATAGAGTGCCAAGACGTGTAGTGGTGTGTAAAAGCCCCGTTTTGTTTGTGTCAAACCAGGAAGTCAAATGGAGTCCGGCATATTCTTCAATATCGATGCGGGTTTATGCGAAACAAATGTGAAAATAGAACCATAAATCTATATACATGTAGCTCTACATACATTGTGTTCAGATTTGTTTCCGAGAAAACGGGTAAAACGCATCTCCGGCAACCGGAGCTTCCGGGGCCTAGGCGGCCCCTGGACCCTCGCCTGTCAGGCTGTGACGATCGCTCATTTTAGCTTTGTGTAAATGAATCGCTATCATATTGGTTCTAATGTTCCATCATGGAAGGTCATCGGCTTTTTATGTGTTCTTTTTATGTGATAAATATAACTAAACAGTCAAATAGATTCAGGCATGAAGTATGATTTTTTCAATATCGATGAGTGCTTATAAATGCGAAACATACGTGAAAATAGAACCATAAATCTGCATACATTACGTTCGAATTTATTTCTGGGAAAACTCTTAGAACGCGTCTCTGGAGATCTGGAACTTCGGAGCTTCCGGGGCCTAAACGGCTCGTGGACCCTCGCCTGTTGGGCTGTGAGGATTTCCTGGTTTTATCTTTGTGTGAATGAATCGTATCTGTAGGCATCTTGGTTTCCCTCCCAAGAACTATAAGTCATCGTTTTGTATGTTTTAAATATAACTAGAACGTCAAATGGATGAAGGCATGAGGTGCGATGTTTTCAATATCGATGCATGCTTATAATTGCGAGAAAAAAAATCGTGAAAATAGAATCATAAATGTGCATGCAGTATGATCAGTTTTATTTCCGGGAAAACGTTCAGAACGCATCTCCGGCTATCTAGGACCCCGGAACTTCCGGGGCCTAGGCGGCCCCTGGACCCCCGCCTGTTGGGCTGTGATAGTGGTCCCCAACTTCCAATTACGTTCCGACGCCACTGGGTTAGCCTACGAGGTATATAGGCCCAAAAAGTTATTATTGTGTTTTCAAGATGACAAGAGAATAAAATATAATACTGATATTTGACAAATGACGTGTTAGTTTAATTGTTGGAAATCGCTCAGAATGCATCTCAGGCCATCTAAGGTCTCAGAGCTGTATAATATAACCCTAAATCTGCATACATTATGTTCAGATTTAATTCCGGGAAAACGCTTAGAACGCATCTCCGGCGATCTAGGACCCCGGAGCTTCCGGGGCCTAGGCGGCCCCTGGACCCTCGCCTAAAGTGCTATGATAATCGACCCCCCTTTGAAAAATCCTAGCGACGCCCATGATATCTTAACGGTACCTGCAATTTAGCCCTCATAAATATTCAGTATGTTTCAACTGCTTGGGAAGTCCTTGAATTTGTATCTTAGTATTTGATCATGATGTTTTAGTATGTAAAACATGGAGTTGCCAGAATTGACAAAAACAGTTTCTGCATATATTTTTCAGGTCTGTCTATATACACTGTTTGGTAGAATGTAGCTAAATAATTATAATTTAGCCTATAGCCCACATATATTCCAATAGCTTTCATCATAAAACATTCTTTAAGAAGCTGCCACTAATCCAAGGGATGAATCCCGACCCTTAGGGGCTCCTTCTAACCTAAAGCATGGCTCGCATCTCATAACCCCATAGAGTACGAAAGCTTATATGAATCACTAATCAGGGTAGCTAAATAACATATAGCCCTCAAGAGTATGAGGGCTATACGTCGGCCCCAGTCACCTCCAGCGAGGGTTTTAGATAATTTTATTACGAATCACCCACCTCTGAACCTGCCGTACATCTAAACTCTATCCCCTCCTGCGCACTATTTCAAAATCTTGCACACTATTGTGAAATAGTAACGAATATATCGTCGTCTGAATTTTCCAGTCGAAAACTTCTAGCTCTCTGCGCGCCATGTTGGTGACGTCACTCTATACGGTTAACATGGCGCGTTTAAAGTGGAAGTCGTCTGGGAAATTCAGACGGCGATATATTCGTTACTATTTCACAATAGTGTGCAAGATTTTGAAATAGTGCGCAGGAGGGGATAGAGATTAGATGTACGGCAGGTTCAGAGGTGGGTGATTCGTAATAAAATTATCTAAAATCCTCGCTGGAGGTGACTGGGGCCGACGTATAGCCCTCATACTCTTGAGGGCTATATAGATTCAGATTCAGATTCGTTTATTGGCGCAAACACAAATCACATTGGTTAAGGCCAGTAACAGTATATGAGGCGCCGTTTGTCACTTTCTGATTTAATCTACTGATTTATAAATATCGGGTATTTAGCAGTCGGATATATAAATATCGGGTATTTAGCAGTCGGATATATAAATTTGCAAAAAATTTTAAATCCTATATCAGCGAATAAAATCCGAGAAAAATTTATAAATACCTATTTTAGATTTCAAGATATATATATCTCTCGTTGTGTTATTTCTGGGATATAAATTCCTCCACAATATATATATATATTCCTGACAAACGATTTCTTATTTATATATCCAAGGTAACGTATCTTACTGATATATAAATATTTCAAAATGTGCTGTTGGGTATATATATATATATCCAGTCCTCGTCTAACTCCGGATTTACAAATACTGAACTGAGAAAGTCTCACATATAGATATCCCAGTTATAGTATGCTAATGAGTTACGATACGTTTACCGCAAAACTGATGATGTCACACTAAGCCTCTTCAAGTGTACCAAGGGTCTAAATCATTCCGCAGATTCTCATGTGCGGTATTGTAAATACGCGCTAATTTGTGGGTCATCTGTGAATATTATCGGGCAATTTCATTCAAGTACTTCTTACTTTCCCACGAGAATGATAACTTTTTTACCAGCGTTATTCGCAGCAGCACAGAATTTATAGAAAGCTATTATTATTAGTATTCATTATGTCTTGCCCACGGATCACAAGGACTTTGTCACCTGAAACACGAAATATACCAGGAGTGAGTGGTGTACCCGCTCAAAGATATCCCGAGGAGCTTGGTTTTGGCGCAGCCCAGGAAAGCAACCTTTCCGATACAGACCAAATTACGGTAAGGTTAATTAATTTATTGATCATTCGAGTTGTAAGCCAGATAATTGACAGTATATATAAAGTGACTAGATGTCTCTGTAACCCTTCTTATTTCACAAATTTAATAATTAATAATAGAAAATCGAACGCTCAATTTTCAGTTTTCGATCTTTTCGAATGAAAATTTGAAACGGTACGTCGCAATTTTCGTATTTGTTAAAATCCAAACAAAGGAACGCTGTAACTGATGGAGAATTATGGCAATAAGGCCCGTACAACACTTAACAGTTCTATTTTCAAATTTTCTTCCTCAACCTGAAAAATATAATTAAAAAAACAGTATTTGAACGCTCGACGAAGTAATTGGGCGCTTTTCACGAGTCAGACAATCAAAAATGAGAAAAATGAAACGGATGCAGAGGTCCGGATAGCACTTGGCAGTTCAGTTTTCGCACTCAACTTGAAGAATCAAAAGCCAAAAAATGAACGCTTCTTATTCAATTTTCGTTCTTTCTTCCAAGAGTCGGAGAATAGAAAATTGAACGTTCCAATTTCCTTTTATATTTGATATAAAATCATTAACCTTTATTTCTGTGTCCTTGAATCACTCAAATTTAGACTGCATGAATATCAGTAGGTCTTAGCTGGAATCTATGGTTGGCCATCGCCACAATTCGCCATTTACAGGATGCCTGTAAATAATATATACCATGGTATGAAATGCCAAGCCTGCCATAATTCGTATTTACAGGATGCCTGTAATTATTTTGTACCATGGTATAAAATGCCAAGCCTGCCATAATTCGTATTTACAGGATGCCTGTAATTATTTTGTACCAGGCTTGGCATTTTATACCATGGTATATATTATTTACAGGCATCCTGTAAATGACGAATTGTGGTAGGGATGGCCAATAATAGAAATCGTTCAGAATATCAATAGGTCTTAGCTGGAAGCGTTCTGAATATTAGTAGTCTTAGCTGGAATCGTCATCTCATGAATTCCGCGAAAAAGCGGACATCGCTAAAACAGCCCTTTTTCGCGTAAAATTTACTCCACATTCTTTCGTAGACCAAATATTAGCATGCTGTTTTTTATATTCGCTTCGTCAATAACAGAGATTTAATCGCGAAATATTTTTCCCGCAATTTTTGAACCTGAAGAACTCGGGAAATTCGAAATTGTCAAGGAAGAAAAGTTGCATTTTACTGAAAACTATACCGGTACTATTTTGAAACATCTGTAGAAAAGATATGCATGTGGCGGGAACTGTATACCTTGGTAAAAATAAGAGTTTAGAGTTTTAATTTTATAAGTAGAAGTGATAAATTCATTCTATAGGAATATTTTTTTTTGAGAAAATATGTAATTAATAAAGCTCTTTTACAGTACAGATTTGAAAAGCGCACTCGTGATTCCGTCACGATTATTTGGTGATTCCGTCACGGACTAGATTTAACCCCTGTGATGATCCAATCGCGTTTTTCTCACGAGGAAAAATCTGATCATCCTTGGGTACTGTATGTTAGTAAGAGGTGTCATATGAGTATAATCAGATTGAAACAGAGCAGCAACAACAGATAAGCAATATCAGTCAAGAGTCATGTACGCTTCAGTTGATTCAATCACGAAAATGTCGAGGCATGATTTACTGAAAATGTTGGATCATCTGTAGATTTTTCGTGGATCCGTAAACAGATGTCATATAGAATAGAAAGCTAAATATGAAACTACATGGGTATGACCACGGAACTTCCGAGTACATGGCTTTGAATAAAAAGAAAGTCTTCCCAACGGTGATTCCGTCACGGTGGAATTCATGATATCTGAACATCCTCTTGGTATCAGATAATCTCCCACTCGCTGTACCTATACCGTCATGTATAGATTGGAGCGAAATATGAGACGCGCACTTTTGTGTGCATGAGCCTCGGTCAATCAAATCCCCACCGATTGGAGTGAGCTCTGGATATCAGCTGAACATTGTATTGTTATTGTCATAAAGCTGAGTGTCTAATCCCAGGTTTGTACCATAATCCGAGTTAATACTTAGACAATACTATCTTGCCCCGATAGCAGCGACCGGTGCATTGACGAGTGGGTTACCGGGTGTCCTAGTTCGTTCCCCTGGTCTTTCATTATCTCTTTAGCATAGGACGGGGTTTTTATCTATTGATAACTGGTGTAAATATGATAAATATGAATAAACTTTTCCTACTCTTCCCAGAAAGAACCAGGATGGAAATATTCCACTTATCGTCTATTAAAAATATTTCCTAGGTTAAATAGATACCCGATTAACGAACCAAAACTCATACGGCCAGCTATGCGTAAATGCACCGCCTGCTGTTATCGGGACCAGGGAGTATTGTCCAAGGATATTGCAAACCCGAGATTAACTTGCTTATTTTTATTGTTGAGATATAATAATTGACACATTTCTATCGTCCCGTGGGGTTCCCATGCAGACATATCCTTGGGGTATCGGGTGTAAAAAGTAATAGTACTGATATGTCGTGATATGATTGAAATATTGTACAAAGCGACGTTAAATCATACTCATTTCTTATCGCTGCATAGTCTACATCGATAAAGGCTTCAGTTGTTTTAGGGGGTTCGTTACCTTTCAGACGCAAGGCTTCCAAAATTAGTGTTATATTGAAGTAATACTTGAGAGCATATCCAAAAATCATACATTTTGACCAAGTATGGTATTTCATAAACCATTTTCGGATGAAGGAGAGAATCTAAAAACTAACATGAATTTCAACGGGATTTTACGGTTCAGTCAAAAATGTGCACTCAACATGCTGTCTTGGGGAAAAATAACATGGTGAACATTCAATTCCTTTGCTCATATTTTTACCGCATGTATTACTGATTGAAAGCAGCCACAAAACATGGGTCCTTCACCATGCCGATTTCTGGCAATAGAGAAAAATGCAAAAATCGCTGGGCTTTTTTGGACCTGTCCAGGCCTTGGTGGGTGGGGGGCCCTAATTATTTTCCTTACCGCTTGAGCCGGGAGGCTGAAACTTACCACACTATACCTTTGGGTCATACTTTACCAGAAAATGTAAAAAGAAATCCAAGATGGCCGCGTTGATGACGTCACAGTGACGTAATTTAGATGGCCGCGTCATTTTCAAAAACGGCATTTTTTGGTCGATTTTTCGGTCAGAGTTTTCGAATTTTTTATTTATGCAATTTCTCCGCAAACACAGCATTATAAATTAATAAATATTAATGTGATGTGCAATAAAATACTTTTTGTTGGTACCCCACCTGGCCGCCATCAGTTCAGTTCAGTAGGTAAATCCCTCCTCTATATAGGAGCACCTCCGTATAGGAGTACATATTAATATACAATCAATTGGAACCACTCAACATTTATAGCTCGACTATCGTGCTGTGAAGTGAACATTTATACAATTCTACAATTGGACGAACTACTATCCTGAAAGTGCTGTGATAGTCTAACCATGTGAGCTTCCTAGCGTTGTATGCGATGTACTACTGTGAGTGAATTTATATAGCGGTCACTGAAAGACACCCAGGTACTTTATTCCCCAAGTGCCTCCGCTGGCGAAGGTCTAGCGTAGCAACTAGTTCCACCATCAGTCCATATTACCCTGGACACCGAATCAGTCCAGCGCCTTGTGAATAGGCGAGTATATATGTAAGCGGTCACTGGCGAGGGGCGAACCCACGCCAGCTGCAGCACTCCGGATCAGAGTCAAACACTCTAACTACTTCGGCCACGACACGCTCACTGTAGGCATCTTGAATTTACCCATGATCCCCTCTTCGCGGGATTATGCAAATAGGCTCAAAATGACCCCAATAAGATAAAGTATAAAGTCACGGAGTTTCAGCTCTCCATTTTTGTCGTTCCGGAGATAGCGCAGAAAGTAGGGTTAAAAGATTGGAGAAAACTTCAAAACCGAAGTGTAGGTGGGCCGAAAATCCAGTATAAATCTGACTTTTCCCGTCAGATAGTAGGTGTAAGTAACTGTTGATGACTGTTTTGATGGACATTCTTGGTTCATGATTGATTCTCAATTCATATGAATGTTCATTTGTCTATATAGACCTAAATGTAGGCTAATTTGTGGGATATATCGGGTGACTTCCGGTGAACGAAAGGTAACGAAACCCCTTAACTAGTTAACACAAACCACAACATGAACCCATAACACAATATTTTGATAATACTGGTAGGTATCGCATGCTGAACACCAAGGAACTGGTTCATAGAATTGTAAGTTTAGATTTTCGACAAACATCTAAAGTATGTAGATCTACATATGTATTAAAACGGAACTCTGCACAGAACTGATTTGTCCCCCGTGTGAAATTTGTAAATATGTCTACCTATACACACCTCTATGGAAATGATAAATAAAAACACCTGAGCTCGCTGAATAAAAAAATTGTGTTGGACACTGGCATCAAATTGTACAATATATTCAGACCGCATAATATATATCGACTGCCAACGTCTCGATAAAACAACAACTTATGTACATGTACAGGCCCGGGCAAATCTATTTTGAGATTATGTCTTGATTGGGTTCACGCAGACGCTTAACATGCTTAAGCTGGTATCAATAATCGAACACTTTGTCCTTGAATTATTGTTCTTTCTGTCTTGAACGTACAAACGAGTTCGGATATCTGGTCGAAAAAAACCTTGAAAATATGACTTCATTCAGTGGCTG